>JAODAL010028858.1:0-52619 GCA_025379985.1 Phyllomedusa bahiana | reverse complement strand
AAGTGGAGTGCCTCGGGGGATAATAAGGATGTAACTCAGGATCAGTACAGGTAAGAAAATGTATGTAAGTGACTGCACCAGCAAAAATAGTGAGTGCAGCTCTGGAGGATAATACAGGATGTTACTCAGGATCAGTACAGGATAAGTAATGTATGTTACACAGTGACTGCCCGCAGGAATAGTGAGTGCAGCTCTGGGAGGATAATTTACAGGATGTAACTCAGGATCAGTACAGGATAAGTAATGTATGTTACACAGTGACTGCACCACCCAGAATAGTGAGTGCAGCTCTGGAGGATAATACAGGTGTAACTCAGGATCAGTACAGGATAAGTAATGTATGTACAGTGACTGCACCAGCAGAATAGTGAGTGCAGCTCTGGAGGAGAATACAGGATGTAACTCAGGATCAGTACAGGATAAGTAATGTATGTACAGTGACTGCACCAGCAGAATAGTGAGTGCAGCTCTGGAGGATAATACAGGATGTAACTCAGGATCAGTACAGGATAAGTAATGTATGTACACAGTGACTGCACCAGCAGAATAGTGAGTGCAGCTCCGGAGTATAATACAGGATGTAACTCAGGATCAGTACAGGATAAGTAATGTATTTACAGTGACTGCAAGACTGACGATCTCAGGAGTGTCCAACTTGTTTTGGTTGTGAACCTGGGAGACTGTGTGCTGCTGCTGCTGTGTCTAAGGAAGGCATCCACTCACCTGAGGCCTGCTCTCTCCTCCCCAGTGGGTTTTCAGGCAGGAGTGGGGGAGGCAAGTCCCAGACTCCTGTTCCATCATGGGACAGAAGGAGCCAGCGTTTGGCCTGTATGAAGGATTCAGGGGTGAGAAAATCCAGCAGGAGTCACAGCAATGTTGCTTCTGTCCCTCCTGAGTCTGTAGAGACACATAGAAGTCACAGGATTTCATACGGTAAAGAAGACCTGACCACTGCCAGCTCAAGCGAGAGTGGCCCTTCCGGGCTGAGAGAAAGCCTTGGGGAAGAAGCGACTCAGAGGAGGAAGGCTGGGGCATGCAGAGAGCCCGGGAGTCTGTTTGTATCTATGGCTTATGGGTCATGATGCACCTCTGTGAGTGTGAAGATGCCAGTAAGACCCTGAGGAGGCTCTGGGAGGAGCTGCGTGGTATGAGCATCCGAGCTGAAGTGGCCCAAAAAAAAAAAGAAAGAAGAAGGGGCTCCAAAAGAAGGTAAAGCAACTCCAAGCTGAAATTTAAAGAAAAACATATAAATGAGGACCACATGCATAAAAAGAGGGGAAGAGAGAGTGGAAGGGGCTGCCACCGCACAGCCAGGTGGAGGAAGACCCAGCAGTGGAGGAGAGGGTGGTCGACCAGCAATATCCACCTGGCAGCCTGCAGCAACAATATCAGACTCTGTACAGTGGGCTCCCTGCACAGCAGGCAGCAATGTCACCCTGCCACACTGGTGGCATGGGAGATGAGGCCAGCAGCCTGGGATGCGCCCTAATGGCAGAGATCCAGCTCCTGGAGTCCCCAGGGCACCTCCAGGACTTGTGCTCTGGAGATGCGCTGCCGGAGGAGACGTCTAGATGCAGTAAGAAGAAAGCTAAGAAGTCCAAGCACCAGGTGCAGGTTAAGTTTGTTTCTACACCCCTCCCTGGGACCCTCAGGTTGAGCTCACTACATGAGCCCCGCTTCTCAGCCCAGCCCACCTGTGGTGGATTTGGTGCAGGACTTTGGGGAGAACAAGGTATCCAATATGGTGGGGAACTCTGTCTGCAGTAACAGGGATGGAGCTGGTGCGGAACAGGCTGAAAAGTTGGACAGTAAGGTAGTGATGGGCAGTGGTTCAGATGGTTATAAGAGGAAAGACTCTGCAGCTGGAGTCTTCTCCCTAACAGGAGAGGTGGACGAGTGGGCTGCAAGAGCTAAGACAGCTGCGCCCCCCAACGAAGGAATTGGACAAGGTCTAAAACCCTTGTTTTGTATTGGCACTGCTGTTCCAGAAGAGCGGCGCCAGAAAAAGACCAGCAGCATCTGGCAATGCATCAGTGGCACCCAGAAATTGGAAAAATTGTACTGTTGAAGCAAAGGGCAATAGAAAAAGTGGGTTTGGGGTGACTTCTAAACAGTGTAAGCAAGTGGCCTGTCCTGTGAGGGCAACTCTTGCCCTGGAGCCCACGGTATCTGAGGTACCAACCATTATGTCTGCACCCAAATATACCGGTCCAGCCAGTAGGAGTGAGGGAACGAATGTGGGGGAGGATGAGGAAGGAGATGGGGAGAAAGAGATTTTGGTAATGTTATGGCTGGGGCCGTGGATGTTGGAGTGAGTGGTGGTTGGAGGGAAAGAAGGGTGGGTACTACAATTATTTGTGAGGGTGGTTTGGATTGGGATGCTATGAAGGTTGGTGGTGAGAGTGGAGGCTGGGAGGCCTGGTCCGGTTGCCTCCCCAGCTACGGCAGACCCTGTGTACAACTATGCCTAATGTTGCAGCTGGGGGTGGTAGGGTTCTCTCCTTGTCCTATGGCTCTTTAGAGGTGAGAGAACAATTAACACAGAGAGTAGGGAGGTTGATCTATCCTTCTGGATAGAGAAGCATGGCCTCTCGGCCTTCTGAGAGCAAAGGTGGTCTCTCCTGATAGATAGACAAAGTGGTCTCCGTATGTATGTGGGCCGTCTGAGGTGGATTGGCAATGATACATGTCCTCTAAGGGCTAAGGTGGTTGAGCTCCTACTAAGGATGGGCTTCAAGGCAACAGACATATATGCTTTCATGCCTTCATATATCCCTATGAGATCCCTGAGTTCAGTGTCAGCTTTGTTCGGCTGGAGGTGCTTGAGATCTTCTTGTCTATCTATTAGGTAGCAAAGAATGAGCCCAGCTGATGAGACTTTGCCATCTAGGTAGTATCTCATCAAAACAATGTCAAGAGTGACCGCTCTAACTCATAACATGTCACTCTCTTGCATTAAAATCACGACCTGGCTTTGACGATACAGGGAGTTGGAGAGAGTCCGCCAAAATAACAGGGACGAATTTGGTATCTGGCCTGAGGCCTGGCTGTTTTTGGTCAACTATAGCCTATACAGTTACTCACATATCATGTGCAACCTTCCTCAGAAGGGATCACATCTAGATTTTGTACCAGAGTCAGCCGAAGCTGTGTCACAGATGGCATAAGCCATCTCGCTGCATGTTGTACACAGTTTTTGTGTCACCTGTGTGGTGACTTTGGTCGTCCATTCAGTCGCTGCCCTCATTCCTTTGCCAATCCCTCATTCCTTTGCCAATGCGGTCAATACCCCAGCAGGAAACCAGATACCAAAGGAAGGTACAACCGACCCCTCTCTGATTGGTTACTCACACCGGTTCCATGCCCTTGGGGACATCGCCGTCCGGGAGGTAAGAGGGTAAGGTTCTGGAAGCTGCAGAGACATCTAGGCCTACAGAGGGCTCCGAGTCCCTTTGTCCTGAGAAATAGTATTAAAACCAGGACCATAGATACAATCCTGGGGCCCAATCTGGCTTCTGCTCACGGGCCGATGTGTGTTCAAATAAGGTGCAGACCTTTTTTTATAAAAAAAACCTACCATATATACTCGAGTATAAGCCGACCCGAGTATAAGCCGAGGCACATACTTTTGCTCCAAAAAACAGGAAAACTTATTGACTCGAGTATAAGCCTAGGGTAGAAAACGCAATAGGACGTTTAAAAAAAAACAAAAAAAACACTTACCTGACTCCCCGCTGCTCTGTCTCACTCGCCGCTCCGCCTCCTCGCTGTCCGGCCTCCTGCGCGCTGTCCTGCATCTCATCGGCACAGGCGGGTGACGTCATCAGGCCGCGCACGCAGCGTGATGACACATGCTGCCTGTGCCGGAAACTCCAGGCGGCCGCGAGTCTGTTTGCGGCCGCCCGGAGACACTGCGGGGCACGGAGTGCTCGCTCTGTGCCCGCAGTGGTATCCTTCACCTGTGTGCGCTCGGAGGAGTCGATATAGGTGAAGGGATCGCGGACAGTGCCGGGTCAGCGCAGCGCCCGGACACTGTGCGCCCACTCGGCCTTCAGTTATATGCGCTCCTCAGGGAGCGCATATAACTGAAGGTCCTGCCGGCACTCGGGCCATCGCAGCGCCCGAGCCCCGACAGTGACTCGAGTATAAGCAGAGGTAGAGTTTTTCAGCTCATTTTTTGGGCTGAAAAACTCGGCTTATACTCGAGTATACCGGTATACATTTTGTGACAATCCATTCTTCAGGTTCCCCATCTATATATATATATATATATATTATATATTATATATATATATATATATATATATATACTCTCCCCCATATGCCCAGTGGGAGGGACTGGCCCAAAGCCAGTAGACGAGTATGGAGGTAAGATGGACATGTCTGTCTCATTGAAAAGGGATAAGCTGTCATCTGATGGGGAGAATGGCATGGGCAGTGGGAGAAAGAAAAAAGAAAGCCGTCTAATTCAATCACCAGGATGGCATCAAAGATCGTGCAAAAAACAAGTCACTTTGCAATGGGACCATTAGCAGATATCCCCTCTTGTATGGGCTGCATCAGCTCCTCAGGTCGCTATACCTACAGACCTGTTCTCTCTCTCCTGATAGCACTGGTTGCTATAGCTACAGACCTAGTGTTCTCAGTAGCTCATCACTGCATGTCAGTATTAGCCAGTAAACATGCCCCTGAATTAAAAAAATGAAACTGAGGAAACAGGACTGAGGTGAGATGAATCAATGTAGTGAGACAACCCTTTTAAGTCGGATACGGCGCGATTTGCGGCCTTTGATTTCTCAGTTGAGTTGAAGCTGACATTTTATTTCTGTAGTAGACCAGACTGACAGATTTGGCAGCTGTAATTAAAGCTAAAAGGGAGAGGTGAGGCGGAGCCTCCTACTGATCTCTTGCAGCCGAGCCATATAGCAGAGTGGCGGCCCTTTTTACTGCATCGGTAAAATACCAACGGGTTATCGAATTAGAAATAGGGAGGTGCCCTATTTTAGATGTCCTCATGAAGGTACAAGAACTTCGTCTAATTAACATTTATGGTTCCCAGTCCAAGTGGGGCCGGAAGTGTCTCTTTAAGAGAATCAAGCCCTACCTTGCTGTCAGAAGAATGGAGCGACGGTGGTAAGCTGGAGCTTGATGTGCTCCGCCGCCACTTTGTTTACTGCTGCAGATCGCTCCAGCCACTGCCACCAATGTTGGCGGACACCACAGGTCCCCTCCAGCCACTCCCCCCACAATCTCTTCTGCTGTCTGTGAGTCCTTCCTCGCAAGTTGGGTAGTGGTAGAGACTATAGGCGGAGTGTCTGGAAGAGCCTGTGTTGTTCGCCAACATTGGTGGCAGTGGCTGCAGAGATCTGCAGTGGTGAACAAAGCAGCGGTGGAGCACATCAAAACGGGGTTGAGAGGGGATTGAAGTATTAAAAAAATAAATATTAAACATCACCCTGCTGCCACCCTCCCCCCCCAACATTCAGCGGCATCAGGTAGCGTATCATGATGCTGTCTGATGCCACTTGTATTTAAAGAACCTCCAGCAGCCAACTGACTGCGGGAGGTTTGCCAACTGTCCCAGGAGTGCTGGAGGGCAATGCTATTTGCGGGAGTCTCCTGGACAATCCGGGAGGGTTGGCAAGTATGATATATGTTAGGACGGGTGTTGGTACTGGGATTTTTTTTCTCGTACATTGTTTGTCTGTGGTGTAGAAAAATAAATGCAGCTGGGCAAGGGCAGTTTGGTTTAGAAAATATTATATAACGTTGGTTTTTGTGGAAGAATGAGTGTTAGTTTGGACCGGGGTAAATCATGCTCTGCTGAGGTGCAATGTCCTATGTATTAGTTTGTTGTTTTCCTTGATGATTTTTGAGTTTATTTAATGTTAGGTTTTTTAAAATTTTAATCAAACAATTACAGGATATAAGTCAGGATCAGTGCAGGATAAGTTCTGTTATTTTATTGTGAAATGATTCTATGTATAAATTCTATATTGTGGTGAGAGGGGAGCATTCACTGTATTTCCAGACATGTTGTAAGGATTTAAGATGCTCTTTTTAAATTTTATACCATAGGTAAGAATCCTTTGAGAGATTTTCTTTCAAAATATATCAGCTAGAATGTAGGAGAGTCTCACATCTGCACTGCTTATGTACACACAGCACGGTCACCATGAGACCGGACCCTTAGGTTGCCTAGCACTGTGTGTGTTTTAGGGTGTTTGCAACACAGAAAAATTGCCTTTATAAGGGTTTTGGCTGGGGACACCACAGATTCTTTTAAATTGAAAAAACAGCAGGGACTCCAGCCAAATTTAATTAAAGCAAATTGAAATTGGGAATGAGAAGCTCCAATTGTTGTGTTTTTGGTTTCAAGAGCATTGCCTAGTCGGGGTTTTAGGTTAAAACATTTTTCTGATAAGGGAGGGGCATTTTTTATGTTCATGTATCATTTCGGGGGCCCGGGGGGTTTTTTAGCTCACAGAGAACTGTCTAAATTTGACGGGAATATCATTGTTTTTTCCACTTCTTAGGTTGAGAGAAAACCCACTACTGTAAAAAAATTTACTGACAAAAACCCCAATTTCCTTTTTTTAAATATTAACCAAAAAATTTTAAAATTTTTAAAAAAACACCCCAAATTGTAACTAAAAACGGGGGTTAACAGGAACCCAAATTAAAACAGAAAGGGGATGGGTGCAGATTTTTTTAAAAATTAAAAAAAAATATAATTTTTTAAATAAGACTTTCATGTTTATCCATTTATCAAACTTTTTCCCAATGTAGGGGGTGATAGAAATTCAGGAAATTAGATCAAGTGACCACAAAAATATACACCCAAAACATATGTTAAAACTATTATCCCTTTAAAAAACCATGAAACAATCTAAACACCAAATTTCTTTACCTTTTTAGGGCCCCATGTTTTGGACACAGCCCCGCGCGCTTTTTTCGCTAGGCTTCCTCGGGGGGGACCTGTGAGATTTAGGCAGGACTAGTTTATAAAATGTATCAGTCGGGTAGTCCAGGTTTGTTTAGCTCAAAAGGCATTGTCTAGGCCCGGTTAAAATTTGTCTCCTTTTACATTTTTTCCAAAGTCCAAGTTGTTTAACTACGTCGCGGTCTATTTTTAAAAAATAAATGTTTCCATTTAAACAAAATGAAAAAAAAATTTGCTGTGTACAATGTATAGTCTGGGTTTAAGGCTATTTTAGTACAATGTTTCCCCCTTTTAAAGCTGGAGCGGACACCCAAATGTGCAATGTTTAAAGTCTGTGGAAAAAAGGGGTTTTTGCCACGATTTTAATGTTAAAGTAGGATCCTAAAAAAAGGGTGTTTAACCCACTTTTTAAATATATGTGTTTAAAAAAAAAGGGGCACCCTGTGAGAGCTACACCCTTCCTTAAAATTGCCCTTGGGTTAAATTAAAAATTTTTTACTTTTGACACGACCAGGAGCTGAGGGGCGGGGCGAGCTTGCATTGTCTGCACTTCTTATTGATGACAGGGAAAAAGAAGGAGCTGAAAAGGGACTGTGGAAAAAAAGCAGTGAATCGGGCCATTTGTGTTTTTTTGTATTATAGAATCCACTGGTTTTTTAAATGAAATTTATTTCAGGGAAAAATTGCACACGCCCCCCTGCTTTCTCCCTGTTTTCCCTAACCCCCCCCTCTCTTTACCCCTGTGAGGTTTTCCTATTTTTGTTTATAGTCTCTTTCTGAAAGTTTTTGGGCTTTGTCCCCACGGCAAGGGTTTTAAGGCCGGTTTTTCAGGGGGTTTTGGGTTTTTTTCGACCCCCTGAAAAACCGGGCCGAAAATGGCACAATTGTGCTCTATGGAAAACCGGGGGGGGCATTTCCACAATGCACAGGTTTTCCCCCTGGCGGGTTTTTTTCGCCGGGGGCCCCAAAAAAAGGAACAGGGCACCTTTTCGGTCCGGTTTCCGGACGAAGTTGTGTTCTAAAATGGGGTGGGGGGGGCCCTCATCGCGGAAAAAAACTCCGCCCCAACCCGGGCCGTGGGGAACGGGGCAAAACAGGACAAAAAAACCGGCCCGGCCCAAAACCGACCAGTATTTGTCCCCCTGCCGTGGGGGACCCCCTAAGAGGAAAGGGAAAGGGTAATTATTGGAAAAACCCCCTTTTAAATGGTACTTAGCTTAAATTTGTACCCACTTTCAGCGAGGGGCAGGAAGCCATGTTCAATGTATCGGGTGAATGAATGAATCCAGGTTGTTTAAAAAAAACAGGGGCTGTAGTTTTAATTTTAATTGTAGGGAAATTCTTGACTAAGAAACAGGGCAAAATATGTTTTGAGTATCGTCTTGAGTCTGGGCCCGTTTGCCTCACAGGGCAAATTTTAGGGGTAGAAAGAAAGGGATTACTTCTTCAATTTTTTCTTTTTTTTGTACAAAATTAGAGTATCAGTCTGAAGTCCGGGCTGTTTAGAGCATTGTCTAGCTTCTCTTCAAAATTTTTTCGGCTCAACTTTTAAAAACAGAAAATAGCTTGTACAATGTGTCAGTTTTGGGATTAAGGTTTTTTTGTATGGCATTTTTAGACTTTTTGGGCCCTGAATAGGGAAAAAACATATTGTTTTTCTGGGAGTTCCCCAAAAAAGAAAAACAAATTTTCAATATTTTTAAGGGGTTTTAAAAAAAACAAAATAGTTTAGAAAGTTGTGGAACTTTTGATGTAAAACAGTCATAAAGCTGTGGTTACATAAACCCAGAAAAGCCTGCTGTCTGCTATCTGTAGTATTTTCTACGGCCTCCCCCCAATAATAAAACCCGCAACCCCCTTCGTTTATTGGCAATATGTATATTTATTTATTGTATTAATTTCTATAGCACAGTTTTATACCACAGCGCTGTACAAAGATTGTCTTAATTTACTTCAGTCCCTGTCCCCATTGGGGCTCACAGTCTAAATTCCAGAGTAACCCCAAAAGGAGGGTTTTTTAGATTGGGGGGAAAAAAGGGGGGAACCCCGGGAAACCCCCCAAACACGAGAAAACCCTGAAACGCCAAAGGAAAAAGTTTCCCCGGTGGGAATTGAAAACCCAAAACTACAAAAGCTCAGGGCAAAGTGGTAATCACTGAGCCACCAAGCTGAACTGTACTAACTATTGAGCCACCGTTTGAGTCTATTCTAACCACTGAGCCAATTGCTGTTTTTTTTTTTACTAAAATATGGCTGTACTAATTAAACCACTGAGTACTATGCTGACTTATACTAACCACATGGTTTTAAAAGTGTTTTAAATAATGAGCCTTTGTGCTCCCCAGTGCTTTCACTTGATAAAAATTGAGCCCCCTTTTTGCAATGTGCTAACCACTGTGGAATTGTTTCTTTCCACCCCGTTTCAAATGTGTTAAACACTAAGCTACTGTGCTATACTGTGATAACCACTGAGCAACACTGTACTAACCACTGAACCCCCCATTTCCAGGGGGGGTAACATAGAGGGGGGGGCAAAAAGATAGCAGCGTACTAGGGCCCGCAGCCCTTCTGCCACATAAAGGGGATACCAGGCATTTTTAAGTAGCCCCTGGGGGGTGGGGGACCCTTTTTACCTTTTTTGCACTAGGGCCCCCGAGCTTTTAAGTTATTTCCCCTGCACCCTAATGTAATGTGTTAACCACTGAGCCCATGCTTAAAAATTTCCAATTTTATCTGCACAGTGCCCATCCACTGACTACCCAAAAAAGCATTTTTTCATAAAACTTAAGCAATTTATGTTTCACTGTGCTAACCAAATGAAAAAATTTACTGAAAAAGTTTTAAACCCCTTTAGCCCCCCGGGGCTTTAAAAATTTCGAACCAATGAACCAGTGAAATTTTCCCTGTACTAAATATTTAAACCCCTTCTGTGCCCTTTTAGCCCTTCTGCCCTTTGTGACACTGAGCCATCGTTTTCTGCACTGTGTAAACCACGCATCCCGTTCTGCAGTGTGTAACCTGTGCCACCCTGCTGCCCTGTGCTAACCATGGCCCATGCTGCCCTGTGCAACCCCCTGGCCCCTGTGATAAAAAACGAGCCGCCTGCTGCACGTGTTAACCATGCCAAAAATTCGCCTGGCCCCTTTTTTTTTGAAATTTGCTAGTCTGCAGTGAGTACTGACACACAAAGGATTTAAAAGCCATTGGTTCATTTTGAATAAAAGTTAGGACTTGTGCGCTGTTCAAGGTCTATAGAGAGCAGAGAGCTACATGACAACCAATGTGGTCACTTTAAAGATGCTTTTGTGGCTTTTGACCTGGGTTTTACTGCCCCGGAGGGAAGTTGCATTAGTCCTGGTGGTGCACAGGTGAATGATTAGATCCTGTTAATGAATCTTCAATTACAATGTTTGCAGGAGCATTCAGTCCAATCCATCCCTGGATACAGCGTCTCCCTGATTCTCCTCGCTTTCTATTATTGTTGCTGCTGATCAAACAGACACAGAAAACAAAAGATGATTATTTTCGCCCATCGTTCTCCTCTCCTGCTGCAGAAATCCACAGCTTGCTGGCCAAGAAATCAGGGTGACGTCAGTAACTCCTATTAATTCCACTAAAAGACACAAAGCAAATACCACACTGCTGCAAAATCTGCTGCCAACTGACCAACCCCCCCTCCCCCCTCCCAGGCCACCAGGACTGTAACATGATCAAACATTGGATTCAAGGCACTCTATTGTTATAGAAGAGTCTAGTGGACATAGGATATAGAAGCCCTGATGCAGCCTGTCCATATAGAAAGTATATTCCTGCAGGGAATAATCTTCATGTTAACCCTTTGGGGGCCAGAATGCATTGCGCAGCCTTGTGAATTGGCTCCTGTAATCACAGCCTGGTTGTCTTTCATTGATAAAACCTACCTGGTGCTTGCGGAGCACTGACCTCTCAACGCCATCTGGGTGCAGCACACACCCCCCAGACCACCATGCACCACGGCAATAAAAGGGTTACAGGCGGCCCAGTTTTTCAGGCCATCCTGGTGCAGACATGGTGCAATTTGACCCTGTATAACAGTGTTCTCCAACTCCAGTCCTCAGGACCCACCGACAGGTCATGTTTTCAGGATCTCCCACAGAATGCACTGACAATAATGATATCACCTGTGCAATGATAAGGAAACCAGAAAACATGACCTGTTGGTGGGACTTGAGGACTGGAGTTGGGGACCCCTGCTGTATAAGGCTTTATCTTTCGAAATGAAAGGGATATTTTTATTAGAAAGTTGTATTTTTGTTAAAAATAGTATTCGAAAATACAAAAAAAAAATGTAGAATTTTTGGCAGTATTTTTTAGATTTCATCAATCCTGTGCAATTAAAATTTACATATAAAATATTGTCCTTCTCTAGCTTTGAAATAAAACTTCTGAACTGCAGGGCTGACAAATCGCACTTTACAGCTGGTGCTGCTCATCTCTATATTCAGGAGTTTAAAGGGGTTGTCTCACTACATGGATTAATCTCACCTGAGTCCTGTTTTCTTGGTTTCATTTTGAATTCAGGGGCCTGTTTACTAGCTTCCACTAGGCTGCAGTAGAAGCCAGGTCTGTAGCTATAGCAACCAGTGCTGGCAGCCTATCAGATGAGATAGAACAGGTCTGTAGCTATAGCAACCAGTGCTGGCAGCCTATCAGGAGAGATAGAACAGGTCTGTAGCTATAGCAACCAGTGCTGGCAGCCTATCAGGAGAGAGAACAGGTCTAGCTATAGTGACCTGAGGAGCTGATGCAGCCCATACAAGAGGGATATAGGAATAGGCTTAGGCACTGGTAAATGGACACTATTACAAGTGACTTGTTTCTGCAAGACCTTTTATGAGAAAAGCAGCAATCCTGTAGTGAGAAACCCCTTTAATGCGCCAAAACAAAGGGGATATCTAGGAATAGGTGGGCACTGTTAAGGACACATATTACAAAGTCTTGTTTCTGCAAGCCCTTTTAATAGAAAAGCACGATCCTTGTAGTGAGACAAATAGTAAGTCATAGCCCGCCCGAAACAAGGACCATCAAGCAATCCTCTAACTGCTGTTCTATCAGTGCTCACAGGAGGGAAGTCAGGGAGAGTAATGTTCCTTGGGGAAACATTAATAAATTCTATAAAAAAAAAAAACAACCATCCAATAAAAATCCAAATAATACTTGAAATTTGCTTGATATGTGAAAAGAAACATTTTATGCTAGTGTCTCTTTAGCCCTAAATTTGCCAGAAGGCCACTTTACTATATCAATAGACTCCCTCTCTTATACACAGGTGGGGGTCTAAAGAAAGCCGAACAAATATATATTCCCAAGATCTATTTATACCCAGAACTGTATCTAGAACAAGGGGGCGTCCTCTACGTCTACAGGAAAGAAGGTTTCTACATAAACATAGAAAGGGATTCTTTACTGTTAGAGCAGTGAAACTGTGGAACTCTCTGCCAGAGGAACTTGTCATGGTGAATTCACTAAAATTTCTAGATGTAATAATATAACAAGTTATAGTGACCGGGATTCTGGAGAAGGGTCTGGATAAATTTCTAGATGTAAAAATATAATAAGATATAGTGACCGGTATAATGGAGAAGCGACTGTATCCAATTCTAAATCTACTAATATAACAAGTTATAGTGACCGGCATTCTGGAGAAGGGTCTGGATGCATTTCTAGTGTAATAATATAACAAGTTATAGTGACAGTGATTCTGGAGAAGGGTCTGTATACAGTCTTGGCCAAAAGTTTTGAGGAATTGTTACAGATCAGTTTTTACAACTACGCAACTGGATTGGGAATTCTGCAAACAAAAAGTCAGAAAACGCAACAGTTGATCCTTTTTTGTTATTGATGCGTTCATGCGTTTACGGATCCCTTTTTTGGATCCGTTTTTCAAGCTTTATTTAAATCAACCCATCAAACGCAATTTAAATATAAAAAACCAAAATTTGCCAAAAAAAAAACCCTTTTTTCCCTATGTAAATCAACTGTACATAACCTATGATTTTAAAACCCGCCTTCACCTTTTTTTTTTTTTTTAAATAACCAAAGTTTTCAAACCCCCACCCCATAAATTTTTTAATAACAATCGTATAAACCATAATTTCTAAACTAAATTTTTATAAATAAATATATATTTAGTTACATTTAAAAAATATTTTTAAAATATAAAAAAAAATTATATATATATGTACATATTAAAAGTACATTATATACTAAATATACATTTATAATTTTATACATTTAAACTTTTGATAGAATTTATATATAAAAATATAATAATAAAAAATATTATTAATAATTATCTATTATAACTTTTTATATATATAATATATATAATAATTATAATATATATTTAAAATACAATAAACTAAATAAAAGCCAGACATAATATTAAAATTTTATATTTAATTAAATCCACATGTTTTTAAAAGGGATGCTTTTGGCATCGAAAACGATCTAAATGCACCCAAATGTATGCTGTAGCTTTTGCATCCGCCTCGATGCAAAAGGCACTCCATAATTTCCTACGGTGATTTCTATTCCGGGGGAGTCAGGAGAGTAACCGGAGAAAAATTAATGAATTCTTAAAAAAACCATCCATAAAATCCATAATACTTGAAAATTGCTGATAGTGAAATGAAACATTTTATGTGTGTCTCTTTGCAAATTTGCAGAAATGCCCTTTACTATATAATAGACTCCCTCTCTTATACACAGGTGGGTCTAAGAAGCCGACAATTTATCCAGATCTATTTATACCCAGAACTGTATCTAGAACAAGGGGGCGTCCTTAGTCTAAGAAGAAGGTTTCACATAAACATAGAAAGGGATTCTTTACCCGTTAAGAGCAGTGAGATGTGAACTCTTGCCAGAGGAATTGTCTGTGAATTCATTAACATTTCTAGGTGTAATAATATACAAGTTATAGTGACCAGGATTCTGGAGAAGGGTCTGGATACATTTCTAGATGTAATAATATAACAAGTTATAGTGACCGGGATTCTAAGAGAAGGGTCTGGATACATTTCTAGATGTAACAATAGAAATAGTTATAGTGACCGGGATTCTGGAGAAGGGTCTGGATACATCTCTAGATGTAGTTATATAACAAGTTATAGTGACCAGGATGCTGGAGAAGGGTCTGGATACGTCATGGCCAAAAGTTTTGAGAAGATACAAATGCTATTTTTACAAGTCTACTGCATAAGTTTTATAATGCAATTGCATTACTCCAGATGTTATAAAGAGTGATCAGCTAACAGCAATAATTGCAAAGTCAATGTGCTAGAAAAGAACTTTTTCCCCAAAACACTTTCACTTCATTGCGGCCTGCCTTAATAAGGTCCAGCTAACACGTTTAGTGATTGCTCGTAAACAGGTGGGGGTGTTGAGAGGAAGGGCTGGAGATCAATCTGTCATGTTAGTAAGATTAACCCGGACACTTAAAAGGAGCTGGTGCAGGTTATTGTTTTTTCTGTTACCATGGTTATCTCTAAAGAACAGTGCGTCATCTTGCATGCACAAAAATGCCTAACAGGATGGTTCGCAGTAGGAAGATTGCACTCAGTCAACAATCTATCAATACAAGGATTCAAGGAGAGGTTCCATGTTGCCAAAAAGGCTCCAGGGCGCCCAGAAAGACGCAGGCCAGGACGTCTCTTAAAGTGATTCAGCTTCGGATCGGGTACCAGCGTGCAGAGCTTGCTCAGGAATGCAGCAGGCAGGTGTGAGTGCATTGCATGCACTGTGAGGCGGAGACTCGGGAGCAGCATGGTGCAGGAGGGCAGCAAGAAGCCCTTCTCTCCGAAAAACTCGGACCAGATGATATTTGCAAGTACAGGGAGTGGACTGCTGAGGCTGGGGTAGTCTTTTCTCTGATGAATCCTTCGATGTTTGGACATCTGGAATGCAGCTTGTTGGAGAAGACAAGGTGGCGATACCACCAGTCTTGTCTCATGCCAACTTAAGCATCCAGAACCATTTTGTGGGGTTGCTTCTCAGCCAGGGAATCGGCTCTTAACAGTCTTGCCTAAAACACATCATGAATAAAATGGTACCATATGTCTCATGAGCAATTTCACCAACCATCAAGAGCAGTTTGGTATCAATAATAGCCTTTTCAATGATGGTAGACCTGCATAAAGCAAAGGTGATACTAAATGCTCAGGGACAAACATAGAGATTTTGGGTCCAATGGCCTGGATCTCAGATTTATCCAGTGTAATATGGTCAATCAGAGAGGCGGTGGACAAACATAAATAACAATTGTGACAAAATGGGCAAGCATTGATTGAGCAGAATGGACAGGCTATCAGTAGGATTGCTCCAGAGTTGATTGTGAGCTGCAGGGAGATGAGGTCTGAAGAAGAAGGGTCATCATGCAAATATTGCTTGGCATTAATCATTCTAACTGTCAATAAAAGCTTTTGTTATATAATATGATTGCACTTGTATTTCTGTATGTGATAAAACATCTGACAACACATGAAAACCAGAGGGCACGATCAGTGAATAATATATTGTGTCTAATAATGGCATAACTGTATTTTAATTAATAGACAAGTTCTAGTGACAGGATTCTGGAGAGGGGTCTGGATACATTTCTAGATGTAATAATATAACAAGTTATAGTGACCGGTATTCTGGAGAATGGTCTGGATACATTTCTAGATGTAATAATATAACAAGTTATAGTGACCAGGATTCTGGAGAATGGTCTGGATACATTTCTAGAGGTAATAATGTAACAGGTTATAGTGACCAGGATTCTGGAGACCAGTTACAAAAGCAACCTGAAAACCCATCTCTTCAGGATAGCCTAAAATTATACCCGCCACTACACGGCGTAATGTCTGCCACACCTCTGTCTCCCCTTCTTCTTGTAGATGTAAGGCCTCCGGAGGTCCATTCCTCTCTGTTCAGTATAGTATTTTTGTCACATTGTAATTTGTTCAATATGTTATGATGTAATTCCCTTAATGTACAGCACTGGAGAATTTGGGTCTGGAAATAAATAATATTAATAATAATTTCTAGATGTAATAATATAGCAAGTTATAGTGACCAGGATTCTGAAGAAAGGTCTGGATACATTTCTAGAGGTAATAATGTAACAGGTTATAGTGACCAGGATTCTGGAGAAGGGTCTGGAGACAATTCTTCCCTAAAATTAGTACAATTGGCTTCTTCCTCATGGGGGGTTTACCTTCCTCTGGATCAACACTGTTGCACAAACTATGTAACTACGTATATTTTCCAGGCTCACATTTGTAATTCCAGCAGTAGAGTTGCGTAGTTTAGTTGGTTTATTTTCAGATGCAAATCTTCCACTATTGTCTTGGATTTGATGTTGAATTAAGAGGCAAGATTTTATCCTCCATCCATCTGTTCTATGGTGATACTCCCGGTCTCGACCTGTGGTGACCAGAAAGCTTCTAGGAGGTAAGAGGTTAAATCACAGTGGGTTTCTTCTGCAGATGTACCTTGTACAGGGCCAGGCTGCACTATGGATGGGTGATTCCTAATAGCAGTCCACTTAACCCTTGCATTACCTTTACCAAGTGTCCTTAGGAAGAACAGTCCCTATTTTTGACCCTTATCCTTCAAATTCTTGCACTTTTTAACTTGATAAATAAGTTTGCATTAATGAGCTTCCTCGCTGCCCCCACTAAAGTGTTTCTTCTGCTTAATACACGCAAGCTAAGCTACAATGTACATATTATTTCAGAATTTGTTGCTATTTGGACCATAGGATGTTTAAATCTACAGGAAAACAATTCTATATTTTTTTTCCAAAAAAACATAGTTGTCCCTCTCCGCCCTTCCAGAAAGTGGGGACATATGTTACCAGTGTGCACCTAGACCATGGTAGATGATATTGAGCATGAGCTGGCGGACGGTTACTAGTGGGGGCAAGACCGCTTGACAGCGCGTAAGGTGACCTATAAGTTTCGGAGAAGGGTGACGGCCGAGGGGGAAGTTCTTTCTGCTTCCGGTTATTATGAACTAATCATCCTGCAACAACATATAAACCCTAGAAGCTGAATGCACTCTCTGCCCCAACCGTGTGCACAGGCCACACTGGTCATCTTCCCAGCTGCCCCCTATTAGTATCACCACTTCAAGAGCTCTGACTTCCTAATATCCTGTGCAGGCTGCTATGGTCTAGGTGCACTCTAGTAATGGCCGTGTATCTGGTTATCAAGACGCGGTAAGTTGACCTATAATTTCGTGAAAGGGTGACGGCCGAGGGGGGAGTTCCTTTCTGCTTCCGGATTATACTAAGCATCCGCACAACATATAAACCTAGAAGCTGATGCACTCTCTGCCCCACCGTGTGCACAGGCCACTGGAATCTACGTTCCACTGTCCCTATAAGTGATTACCACTTCAATAGCTCTGATTCCTATAATATCCTGTGCAGGCTGCTATGGTCTAGGTGCACTCTAGTAATGTAAGGGTTAAGCTGCTATTGTACAGCATCAATCTACAAAGCAGCCTGGCTCTGTACAAGATATATCCACAGAAGAAACCCATTATGGTTTAACCCCTTATCACCCAGTAACCCTTAGGCCACCAGATGCAGGTCATTGATCTTCCCATAGCACAGCCCCCTCTTAGTAACACCATTCCAAGAGCTCAGACTCCTTCATATCAAGTGCAAGCTATTATGGCCTAGGTGCATACATGTAATGTACAGGTTAAGCTGTTATTGCAAAGCATCCATAGAGCAGTCCGGCCATTTACAAGGAATACCCGCAGAAGAAACTCATCATGATTTAACCCTTTACCACCCAGTAGTCCTTAGGCCCCCCCACAGGTGCAGGGTGGGGGTCTTTCCATAGAACAGACGCCTATTAGTCATTCCATTCCAAAAACTCAGATATAAAAACTCAGATACTCAATATCCTGTGCTGCTATAGTCTCGTGCACTCTGGTAATACAAGGATTAAACTGCATAATACAGCATCAATCTACAATGCAGCCTGCCCTATACCTGGTATAGCTACAGAAAAAAAATAGTTTAACCATTTACCACCAAGTAACCCTGAGGCCCCCATAGGTGCAGACCAGCAGTCTTTCAATAGAACACCCACTATTAGTAACAGCACCTCCAAGAGCTCAGGCTTCCCAAGATACTGGGCAAGTTGTGATGGTTTGGTGCACTCTGGTAATATTAGGAAGGATTATCTGCAGAAAAAGCCTATTATGCTTTAACCCCTTACCACCCAGTAGTCCTCAGGCCACCACTGGCGCAGGCCGATGGTCTTTCCATACAACAGCCCCCTATTAGTAACAACAGTCCGAAAGACTTTTCAATATGCAATGCAGGCGTCTATGATCTAGGTCAGTGTTTCTCAACTCCAGTCCTCAGGACTCACCATCAGGTCCTGTTTTCAGGATCTCCCACAGAAATGCACTGACAATGATTCTATCACCTGTGCAATACTGAGGAAATCCAGAAAACTTGACCCGTTGGTGGCTCTTGAGGACTGGAGTTGAGAAACAGATGCGCTCTGATAATGCAAGGGTTAAGTGAATTGTTATTCGGAACCAGCCATCCATAGTGCAGCCGGGCCCTGATCTAGGTATATATGCTCTGCACTGTCCTAATGCAAGGGTTAGGCGGACTGTTATTATGAACCATCCATGAACCTGAATGCACAGTCCGCCCTAGCTGTGTGGATAGGTCACTGGGCCATAGAGAAGCCCGCCATTAGATACCCTCAAAACAGGGTTAGGACGACGGGTAGGCGACCGCTTAAGGCGCCACTTCATCCCAGGCAGAAAAGGGGGTGCAAGGAGGTATGGAGTGGGCTGAATTTTCTATTGGGGAGGGGGGCGCTATGTGCCTCTCTTGAATAGGGCACCAGAATACCTTGTCCCAATCCTGCCTCCAGCAGCACAGGTTCTATGCTATAGTCTAGGCGCACGCTTATAATGCAAGGGTTAAGCTGCATAATACAGCATCAATCTATAATGCAGCCTGTCCCTATACCAGAAAAAAATAAGCATTACAGTTTAACCCTTTACCACCTAGTAGCCCTAAGGCCACAACAGGCGCAGACCATAGAACAACCAATATTAGTAACAGCACTACAAGAGCTCAGGCTTCCCAATATCCCGAGCAAGCTGTGATGGTTTGGTGCACTCTGGTAATATTAGGAAGGATTATCTGCAGAAGAAAGACTTTTCAATATCCAATGCAGGCGTCTATGGTCTAGGTCAGGACTCACCATCAGGTCTTGTTTTCAGGATCTCCCACAGAAATGCACTGACAATAATTCTATCACCTGTGCAATCCTGAGGAAATCCTGAAAACTTGACCTGTTGGTGGCTCTTGAGGACAGGAGTTGAGAAACACTGCTCTAGATGCGCTCTGATAATGCAGGGGTTAAGTGGATTGTTATTCGGAACCAGCCATCCATAGTGCAGCCGGGCCCTGATCTAGGAATATCCGCTCTGCACTGTCCTAATGCAAGGGTTAGGCAGACTGTTATTATGAACCATCCATTATGTAGCAAAATCTAAATGAACCTGAATGCACAGTCCACCCTAACCGTGTGGATGGGTCACTGGGCCATAGAGAAGCCCGCCATTAGTTACCCTCAAAACAGGGCCGGGATGATGGGTAGGCGACCGCTTAAGGCGCCACTTCATCCCAGGTAGAAAAGGGGGTGCAAGGAGTTATGGAGTGGGCTGAATTTTTTATTGGGAGGGGAGAGGGGTGCTATGTGCCTCTCTTGAATAGGGCACCAGAACACCTTGTCCCAATCCTGTCTCCAACAGCACAGGTTCGATGCTATAGTCTTGGTGCACGCTTATAATGCAAGGGTTAAACAGCCTGCGACTATGAAGCATCCATCTGTGGAGCAGCCTGGCCTTGGCGTATCAGCAGAAAAACCCCATTCCGGTTTAACCCCTCAGCCCCCAGCAGCCACTAGGCCCCCACAGGCGCAGGCCGGCCGTCTCCCCATAGAACAGATGCATTTTCCAGCCCCGCATTGTTATGTCCAATCTAGCAGCTGTTGCTCAGAGATCTCTCCGAGTTCAATATCCATGGCAACAGCGAGAACCAGCCTCATCTCTCCTCATCGCTCCCTCTCCCCAGAGCTACAACACAGCCTGCATCTCTAGCAGAGGAGCAACGCTCTGCCCTTATCACTAGCCTCCCAGGCTCCAGCACTGACCGCCAGCCTCATCCTATGAGCCAGCCGGGGAGCAGGGGACCGGGGAGCAGCAATACTGCAGCAGTCAAGGGTCAATAGAGCCAGGTAAGCCTTCCAAAAACTACTGCGAGCCCAGCCGCCCCGCTCACTGCTGCTGAGCCATTGCTAATGACTTGTGGCCACTGAGACCATGGTAGCCTCGATCACTGCAGAATAGCCAGGGCTCTAGGGCACATCCTGAACCTAATGATCCCCCCTAACCTTGAACATTCAACTGGTAACATTGTAACTGTCCAGCGCTCATGGCTACAATGTATCCACTCCTCTGCATTGGATTCTCATGTTCATGCTGAGATGTTTAGCTCCAATGTGTGATGGGCATAGAGATTGAATGAATGTATACAAGGTGTAATTAGAAGGGGATCCACTGGATCCATTGTGCTGCTGATCTGGACTCGTTACTGGATACTTTATATAACCCATGACCCAGAAAAAATAAGGGAACTCGTAGAATTGTGCCAAGAAGATGAACATCGTGATGATTATTATTATGCTGCCAGAAAGACTACTATATGATTATTATTATTTTTATTTTTTTTTTAGCTCTGGATATTTTGTTTCTGATTTTATTATAATTGTTATTGTTGACATTATTATTATTATTATTATTATTATTATTATTATTATTAACCACTTTTTAAAAAAAATATTACGTTACTTTATTTTGTTTTCATTATTCTTTACTTATTTTTGATTATAATTTGTTATATATATATATATATATATATATATTTCTTAACATTATTACATTTTTTTTTCTTAATTTTCTTATTATTATCATCATTTAAAACATTAATTATTTATTACATTTTTCTTATACTTATTATTTTTTCATTTTATTTATTTTTTCTGATTATCATTATTTATTACTATTATTTAAAAAACATGTATTTTATTTACTTATTTTTGTTATAATTTATAATATATTTTTAACATTACATTATTTTATTTTTTTCTTATTTACTACATTATTTTTCTTAAGGCTATGTTCACACGGCTTAATTGCGGGACGTAATTACGCCCCGCAATTACGCCGTGTGGACGGGGCGGGGCGGGAGGGAGGGGGGAGTAAGCAGGGGGCCGGCACTTCGCCGGCCATTTCTTGACTATCACTGCTAGCGGCGCGTATACGCCGCTTAGAAAGTGACAGGTGAATTTATCTCCTCCGCCGGTCGATTTGCTGGGCTGGTTGAGGAGACATAATCCATAGTTCTCTATGAGAACTGTGAATTACCGTAATGAATGGGCCGTTTTCGGCCGGTAATTGGCGCACTTCGGCGCGTAATTACGGACCGAAATACGGCCCATTTTAAGCCGTGTGAACATAGCCTAACATTAATTATTATTATTATTATTATTATTATTTATTTTTCATGATTTTTATTTTTTCAACTGCTTATTATACTCCTTATCTATGACATTATTTTTTTTTTTAATATTACATTTTATTTGTTTTTTGCTTAGTATTTACTTATGTATTCTGATTATTCTTTGTGATCATTAATGTTTACAAAATTGTTTCATTACGTTATTTTTAATCAACTTTAAAATACTATTTACAATAAATAGTGTAAATCACCAACAACATCATTATTAAACATCAACAACAACAATCCCCTCCTGTGTTGGGTTACAACATTATACGGTTATAAATAAATTTGTTTTTAAAAACCTGGGCAAAGGGGCAAAAAGGAAGCACAGCTGAGTTTTGAACCCAAGTGGTTGTATTGACTGCAGCACGGGGGAAAACAACCCAAAAAAGGGAAATTAGTTTTCCCCCCATTGGGCCACATAATGTACTCAGCTCTGCTATCTCAGTGCAAAACAGAAACATTTTTGGGAAAAAAGCTTTAGTTTTCTAAGCGGGGCTGACAGATTTTCATTTCCCCGCAGAAGCATCGGGGGCCCCCAAGGGCCCTTTTAATCAGTATCAAGGGGCCCCTAAACGGGAGAAATGGCCAATAAAAACCCGAGGGTGGCCCGGACCCTTAGGTGCAGGTTTGTGGAAGCTGTCCCCTTTTTCTTAGGGCCCAGGCTGACGGGTCGGAGTCTCCCTAAATTTCCCCAAAATGGAAAAGGGCGACAGGCGGACTTTTCCCCTAAATCTTTTTAACATGGTGGGTTTGGGGACGGCCCAAACCTCTGTAAATTCTCTTCTTTGGTTTCCTTTCCCGGGGGGGGGGGGGTGGGGTTACTCGGCGGGAATCTCTGCATGGCCCAGGGGGTGCCCTGGTCGGCCTCTGAATCTTTTCGGGTTTCAGTGCGGGAAAGGTTTGGACTCTGCAAAATCGTTTCCCCAGGTCAGGGGTGACGGGTTTGGGAAATCTGCTGAATCTCTTCATGGTCAGTGCTGACAGGTTGGACTCTGCTGACTCTCTTCATGGTCAGTGCTGACAGGTTGGACTCTGCTGACTCTCTTCATGGTCAGTGGTGACTTTTTGGATTCTGTGATTCTTCTTTGGCAGTGGTGACGGGTCGGTCTGTGAATCTTTTCAGGGCATGCGAGGTTTGGCTCGGGCAAAATCTTTCTGGTCAGGCTGTAGGTTGGATTGTGCTTTTCTTGGTAGTGGGATGGTCGGATTGCTGAATTCTTTGGTCAGTGTGAAAGGGTCGGCTCTGCTAAATCTCTCATGGTCGTGCTGAAGTGGACTTGCTGTCTCTGCTTGGGGTCGTGTGACGGGTTTGGACTTGCTGAATCTTTTCATGGTCTGTGCTTTTCGGATTGTGATTTATGGTCAGTGTGCTGGTCGGACTCTGCCGTTTCTTTTAGGGTCGTGCTATTTGGGATCTGCTGACTCTCTTCATGGTCAATGGTGACAGGTCGGACTCTGCTGACTCTCTTCATGGTCAGTGCTATTCGGACTCTGCTGACTCTCTTCATGGTCAGTGGTGACTGGTCGGACTCTGCTGAATCTCTTCATGGTCAATGGTGACAGGTCGGACTCTGCTGAATCTCTTCATGGTCAGTGCTATTCGGAAACCTGCTGATTCTTCATGGTGGTGGTGACGGTGGGATTTAAATTCTTTCATGGTCAGGCATTCGGACTCTGCTGCTTCTGCAGGTCGGCTGACGGTCGGCTTGCTGATCTCTTAGGTCGTGGGGACGGTGGATTGTGATTCTTCAGGGTAAGGTGACAGGTTGGACTTGCTGAATCTCTCTGGTCAGGGGTGGAGGTTGGACTCGCAAAAATCTCTTCATGGTCGTGTGCCCTTTTACCGCTGAATCTTTTCCGGTCAGTGTGATTTGGACCTGTGACTCTCTTCATGGTCGGTGGATGACTGTAGGATGTGAACAATGTAGGAAGCTGGAGTGATGAGAAGATGCATGCAGGTCCAGAGAATAAACTATAGTACAGTGAGAATGACGCAGTCTATGTAAAGATGTAGCAGGGCTGACTTTGTCACATGTAATAGAGATGATCTTGTTAGAAGTAGCTTTCTCAGATGTGGCAGAGCTTTGTATTCAGCTGCAGTAGAGCAGAGAAGTAACATTGCTGGTTGCATCAATGAGCGAGCTGGCTTATTGTATTTTAAAAATTGGGTTTGTAGTGTAGTAGTGCGAATGGGTGGATGTAACAGAGTTACATTTTTAGAAATCAAATTTTTTTTAGATTTGAGGGAGCGGGATATTCAGCTATAGTAGATGTATAACTACTGGTTTTATTACATGCAGTGGTTTGATTTTGTCGGGGCGCACAGGCTGTGTGTCACATTGATAGGTCTGGGTTTGTCGGATGTAGTACAGGTGAGCTATCAGCTGCAGCAGAGCTGTTTTGTCAGGTGTGTAATTGCTCTTTTGTCAGATGCAGCAGGGCTGTGTGGGTTTTTCAGGTATAGTAGAGCTGATTTTGTCAAATGGATAACGAATAGTTTTATCACATGCAGAAGTGCAGGGTTTGTCAGAAGTACCAGAGCTGTGTTTATCACATATAAAAGATCAGAGTTTGTCAGATGTAGTAGAGTGGAGTCAGTCAGATACACAAATGCTGGTTTTGTTAAATATAGCAGAGCTGGGTTGTCAACTGTAGTAAAGCTGATTTTGTCAGGTGCACAACTGTTGGGAATGTAGCAGAGCTGTGATCATGGGTGCTTTCACACAGTGCGTTTTTAGTGCAGGAAGGCAAAGCAATTAATGCTGTACATTGCTACACAAAAATCAGGACAAAAATTGCTGTAAAATTGTGATTTATACCGCGATTTTTGCGGCGATTTTTGTGCAGCAATGTACAGCATTAATTGCTGTGCCTTCCTGCACAAAAAACGCATCAAAAACGCACCGTGTGAAAGCACCCTATCACATAATATAACATAATAACATATAATAGGTTGGGGTATGTTGGATGTAGTAGAGGCGAGTTATCGGCTGCAACAGTGCTGAGATTGTCACATGTGATAGGTTGGATCTCCTCAAATGTAACAGAGCTGAGTTTGTCACATATAGGTTAGGGTTTGATGGATGTAGTTAATCTCAGTTGTATCACATATGATAGGCTGGATCTTATCAAATGTTACAGAGCGGAGTTTGTCACATATACAGTAGGTTAGGGTTTGTTGGATGTAGTTAAGCTGAGTTTGTCACATACAAGAGGCTGGGTCTTCTCAGATGTAGCAGAGCTGATCTTACCAGGTATATAATTGCAGCAGGGCAGTTTGGGTTTGTCAGATGTAGCAGAGCTGAGTTTGATAGCTGTGTCTGTTTTGTTCGTCAGCGTCTTTAGAGCTTAGTTTGTCAAATACAGTAGGGGTTATTTATATAAAAGCGGGTAGTTGATCCTGGTAGCAACCCGGTTGATCCTGTGTACAGCGCTGAGTTTTTCCCTGTGTAGAGGGCTGATTGATCTGTGTAGCAGAGCGAGTTGATCTGTGTAGGAGTGAGTTGATCCTGTGTAGCAGAGCTAAAGTTGATCCTGTGTAGAAGACTGGTTCTGGTAGAGAGGATTTTGACCCTTAGTAGCGGGCTGAGTTACCCTGTGTACAAGCTGATTTTCCCTTTTACAGGTGATTTTAAACCTGTGTAGCGAGCTGATTTGATCCTTTTAGAGAGGAGTTGCCCTATGACGAGCTGATTTGCCATGTAGAAAAGAGCTGATTTGATCCTGTGTAGCAGAGCTGAGTTGACCCGTGTACAGAGTGGTTGATCCTGTGTAGCAGGGCTGATTGATTGTGCGGGGCGAGTTGATCCTATGTGCGGGGTGAGTTGATCTGTGTACAGAGCTGAGTGATCCATGTAGCGGTGATTGACCCTGTGTACAGAGCTGAGTTGATCCTGTGTACAGGCTGAGTTGATCGTGTAGCAGAGCTGAGTTGTCCTTGTACAGAGGCTGGATCCTTTGTAGCAGAGCTGAGTTGATCCTGTGTATAGCAGAGCTGAGTTGATCCTATGTAGCAGAGCTGAGTTGATCTGTGTAGCAGTGCTGGTTGATCCTTTTGAGCAAGTTGATCCTATGTAGCAGAGCTGACGTTGATCCTATGTAGCAGAGCTGAGTTGATCCTGTGTAGCAGAGCTGAGTTGATCCTGTGTAGCAGAGCTGAGTTGATCCTATGTAGCAGAGCTGAGTTGATCCTATGTAGCAGTGCTGAGTTGATCCTGTGTAGCAGAGCTGAGTTTGTGTGTAGCAGAGCTGAGTTGATCCTTTGTAGCAGAGCTGATCCTTTGTAGCAGAGCTGAGTTGATCCTGTGTAGCAGGCTGAGTTGATCCTGTGTAGCAGAGCTGAGTTGATCCTTTGTAGCAGAGTTGATCCTATGTAGCAGAGCTGAGTTGATCCTATGTAGCAGAGCTGAGTTGATCCTGTGTAGCAGAGCTGAGTTGATCCTGTGTAGCAGAGCTGAGTTGATCCTGTGTAGCAGAGCTGAGTTGATCCTATGTAGCAGAGCTGAGTTGATCCTGTGTAGCAGAGCTGAGTTGATCCTGTGTATCAGAGCTGAGTTGATCCTGTGTAGGCAGAGCTGATCCTTGTAGCAGGGCTGAGTTGATCCTGTGTAAGCAGAGCTGAGTTGATCCTGTGTAGCAGAGCTGAGTCGATCCAGTGTAGCAGAGCTGAGTTCATCCTGTGTAGGCAGAGATGAGTTGATCCTGTGTAAGCAGAGCTGAGTTCATCCTGTGTAAGCAGGGCTGAGTTCATCCTGTGTAAGCAGGGCTGAGTTCATCCTGTGTAGCCAGGGCTGCATTTGTCTGATCTAGAGGAGCTGGGTTGCTGCAGCAGATCTGTGCTGTCACATATAGGAGGCTTGAGTTTGATGGATGCAGCAGGCTTTTGCATTGGGATGTTTTTATGTCAGGACTGCAGTTAGAAGCAGCTGAGTGAGTCATCAAATGCACAAACAATGCAACTTCAAAGAGCTGAACTCAGCTCTGCTACATCTGCACCAAGCTCTATTGATAGGTCAGTGCAGCCTGCATAAAGCTGTTGAGCATTGTTGACCCCATGCTTTATCTTAAAGGGGTATTCCACGAGCCATCATAGTGGCCTGACCCCTGGGGTCCCACTGATTTGTAAAATGAAGGGTTGCAGACTTGATGTATGACTGCCCCTTTCTTGGCTTTTCTGCATTCATGTGAATAGAGCAGCTCTCCTCTGCTGGAGGCTCTGCAGGGGAAATTGTCTGCACTAAACCAGCATTGCAGCCACTACTTGCTCAGGACCCCACTAATCATAAGGAGGAGACGTCTCCTAGCAATATGCCATCGCTTTATAAGACCGGAGTACCCCTTTAATGTAGCCGGAGGCGCTCTGCTGTGAGTGGGAGGCTCGCCAGCTGGGTGTACAGTGCCACAGCCTGAGTAATGGCGGGCAGACGATCAGCATACATATTTATATCGGGCCCAGACGGATCCATTGTATAAGGAGAGCAGCGAAGGGATGAGTCATGGCCGCCCCGAGCACCTGACAACGTATGAGGCTCCGTGCACACTGCGCTATTGAGAACGGAATAGAGATCCGTCATCTGGTTTTGAAACGTATACGTTATGGTGTTCAATGACTCCTGTAGTGGACGGATGTGGATAGACATAAACGTAGTGACATTGCAACAGATGGAAGACGCCGGGCGCTGCGCCTGACCAAAGTGAACACAAATGTACACGTTACAGTGTATGCCAATGGGAAATGTATCCCTGTGTAAGTGCCCAGGTTACATAGTTACATAGTACGGTTGAAAAAGATGCTTGTCCATCAAGCTGAAAATGTATGTGTTTGTATCCGTCATAAAAATAGAAACAAACCTACTCAATCAGATGGCTGAAACACAGGAGAAACACTAGCTAGCAAAAAATAAACGGATGTCAAATGTCTGCGCAGGTCGGCGCACGTCTAGGGTATTGGTTATAATGGGCACGTCTTGACGTATGCTCCAACGTAGTGTGCGCTAAGCCTCATAAAGTACTTGTGTGATGTTCACAGCAAAGCTGGGTCTATCTATCTATCTATCTATCTATCTATCTATCTATCTATCTCTTATCTATCTATCCCATATCTATCTATCTATTATCTATCTCATATCTATCTATCTCATATCTATCTATCTATCTATCTATCTATCTATCTATCTCATATCTATCTCTCTATCTATCTATCTCATATCTATCTATCTATCTATCTATCTCATATCTATCTCATATCTATCTATCTATCTATCTATCTATCTATCTATCTATCTATCTATCTATCTCATATCTATCTATCTATCTATCTATCTATCTATCTATCTCATATCTATATATCTATCTATCTATCTATATCTATCTATCTATCTGTATCTATCTATCTATATCTATCTTTCTATCATATCTATCTATCTAATCTCTATATCTATCTATCTATCTATCTATCTATCTATCTATCTATCTCATGTCTGTCTGTCATATCTATCTATCTATCTATCTATCTCATATCTACCTATCTATCTATCTCATAATCTATCTATCTCATATCTATCTCATAGCTATCTATCTATCTATCTATCTATCTATCTATCTATCTATATATTCTATCATCTATCCCATATCTATCTATCTCATATCTATCTCATATCTATCTATATCTATCTATCTATCTGTCTGTCTGTCTGTCTGTCTGTCATATCTATCTCATATCTATCTCATATCTATCTATCTATCTATCTATCTATCTATCTATCTCCTATCTATCTACTCTATCTATCTATCTATCTATATATCTCATATCTATCTATCTATCTATCTCATATCTATCTATCTCATATCTATCTATCTATCTTTCTCATATCTATCTATCTCATATCTATCTCACATCTGTCTATCTATCTATCTATCTATCTATCTGTCTAATATCTATCTATCTATCTCTATCTATCTCCTATCTATCTCCTATCTCATATATCTATCTATCTATCTATCTCTATCTATCTCCTATCTATCTATCTCTTATCTATCTATATCTATCTATCTATCCCATATCTATCCCATATCTATCTATCTATCCATCTCCTATCTATCTATCCATCTCCTATCTCTCTATCCATCTCCTATCTCATATCTATCTATCTATCTATCTCATATCTATCTCCTATCTATCTGATCTATCTATCTATCTATCTATCTATCATATCTATTTAGCTATATCTATCTATCTATCTATCTTATCTATTTATCTCATATCTATCTATCCCATATCTATCTCTATCTATCTATGTCTGTCTGTCATATCTATCTATCTATCTATCTATCTATCTCATATCTATCCCATATCTATCTATCTCATATCTATCTCATATCTATCTCATACTATCTATCTATCTATCTATCTATCTATCTATCTATCTATCTATCATATCTCTATCTCATATCTATCCATATCTTTATCTATCTCATATCTATCTCATATCTATCTCATATCTATCTATCTATCTATCTGTCTGTCTGTCTGTCTGTCTGTCTGTCTGTCATATCTATCTATCTAGCTCATATCTATCTATCTATCTATCTATCATTCTCATATCTATCTATCTATCTATCTATCTATCTATCTATCTATCATTCTCATATCTATCTATCTATCTATCTCCTATCTATCTATCTATCTATCTATCTCATATCTATCTCATATCTATCTATCGTTCTCATATCTATCTATCGTTCTCATATCTATCTATCTATCTATCTATCTATCTGTCTGTCTTTCTGTCTGTCATATCTATCTGTCTGTCATATCTATCTATCTAGCTCATATCTATCTATCATTCTCATATCTATCTATCTATCTATCTATCTATCTATCTATCTCATATCTATCTATCTATCTATCTATCTCATATCTATCTATCTATCTATCTATCTATCTATCTATCTATCTATCTATCTCATATCTATCTATCTCATATCTATCTATCTATCTATCTATCTATCTCATATCTATCTATCTCCTATCTATCTATCTCATATCTATCTATCTATCTATCTATCTATCTATCTATCGTTCTCATATCTATCTATCTATCCCCACATAATAAGGATGCATCATGTGGCTCAGAAGATATTAATGTTTAGAGGTCTTATACTTCTCTATTGATCTATCTAGATAGATGTAACATCTATAACATCAGATACAGATAGATAAGTATAAAACTTCAGAATAAGAATATTTTTGAGTCACATGATGCATCCTTTTTCTACTGAGATACATAGAAAGATAACTAGATACATAATTCTAGCGATATCCTATTAATCTCTTCATCTATGTGCAAAATAACAGCCAAGTGTTTCTAACAAATGAGAAAAAGCTCAATCCTCACAATAGCATTTATCTCCATGTACACAGAGGCCCTGGAGGTTCTGCACATTCACATCCAAAAGAAAACCCGATCGAAAGATCAAACGTTAAACTGAAAATGAAGACAATGTAATCATCATCATCATCATCATCAGTGTTTGTGTTGTCATCGTCCAACTGGAATATTTACAGGATAAACTGAAATTTGTTCCCAGATTTTGCTTTTCTGTAATCACTGAGCTCCCATTTAGTTGTGTTACCTTCATTTCTGAGAACTGCACATCCTTATGGCCTGGAGACAACTAACGTCTGACCCCTGAGGTCTCCCCGCCCCAGCAGACTGTCCTGCCTTCCACAGTTTATTTGCACTGAAAACCGCATTTTTGATGTCACTCCACAAATTCTCAATGGGTTTGAGGTCTGGGGATTGGGCGGCTACTTCATAACATCAGGTCTTGTTGGCATGGAATCAGGTTGTTGCCCGCTTGCTTGTGTTTTTGGGGTCATTGTCCTGTTGAAACACCCAAGAGACAGTCTTTTTCAGTATAAGGCAAGAGCCGGTCTTCTTCAGTATAAGGCAAGAGCCGGTCTTCTTCAGCAAAAGGCAAGAGCCGGACTTCTTCAGTAAAAGGCAAGAGCAGGTCTTCTTCAGCATAAGGAAAGAGCCGGTCTTCTTCAGCATAAGGCAAGAGCCGGTCTTCTTCAGTATAAGGCAAGAGCCGGTCTTCTTCAGTATAAGGCAAGAGCCGGTCTTCTTCAGCATAAGGCAAGAGCGGTCTTCTTCAGTATAAAGGCAAGAGCCGGTCTTCTTCAGCATAAGGCAAGAGCCGGTCTTCTTCAGAATAAGGCAAGAGCCGGTCTTCTTCAGTATAAGGCAAGAGCCGGTCTTCTTCAGTATAAGGCAAGAGCCGGTCTTCTTCAGTATAAGGCAAGAGCCGGTCTTCTACAGTATAAGGCAAGACCCGGACATCTACAGCACAAGCCAAGTGACGGTCTCCTACAGTATAAGGCAAGAGCCGGTCTTCTTCAGTATAAGGCAAGAGCGCGGTCTTCTTCAGCATAAGGCAAGAGCCGGTCTTCTTCAGCATAAGGCAAGAGCCGGTCTTCTTCAGTATAAGGCAAGAGCCGGTCTTCTTCAGTATAAGGCAAGAGCCGGTCTTCTTCAGCATAAGGCAAGAGCCGGTCTTCTTCAGCATAAGGCAAGAGCCGGTCTTCTTCAGAATAAGGCAAGAGCCGGTCTTCTTCAGCATAAGGCAAGAGCCGGTCTTCTTCAGCATAAGGCAAGAGCCGGTCTTCTTCAGCATAAGGCAAGAGCCGGTCTTCTTCAGTATAAGGCAAGAGCCGGTCTTCTTCAGCATAAGGCAAGAGCCGGTCTTCTTCAGAATAAGGCAAGAGCAGGTCTTCTTCAGTATAAGGCAATAGACGGTCTTCTTCTGCATAAGGCAAGAGCCGGTCTTCTTCAGCATAAGGCAAGAGCCGGTCTTCTTCAGCATAAGGCAAGAGCCGGCTTCTTCAGCATAGGCAAGAGCCGGTCTTCTTCAGTATAGGCAAGAGCCGGTCTTCTTCAGCATAAGGCAAGAGCCGGTCTTCTTCAGCATAAGGCAAGAGCCGGTCTTCTTCAGCATAGGGCAAGACCGTCTTCTCAGCATAAGGCAAGAGCCGGTCTTCTTCAGCATAAGCAAAGCCGGTCTTCTTCAGTATAAGGCAAGAGCCGGTCTTCTTCAGTTATAAGGCAAGAGCGGTCTTCTTCAGTATAAGGCAAGAGCCGGTTTCTTCAGATAAGGCAAGAGCCGGTCTTCTTCAGTATAAGGCAAGAGCCGGTCTTCTTCAGTATAGGCAAGAGCCGGTCTTCTTCAGCATAAGGCAAAGCCGGTCTTCTTCAGCATAAGGCAAGAGCCGGTCTTCTTCAGCATAAGGCAAGAGCCGGTCTTCTTCAGCATAAGGCAACATGACCTCTTCCAGTATTTTATTATATTCAGACTGGTCCATGGTGCCCGGTATGTGATAAATGGGCCCCACTCCAGAGTATGAGAAACCTCCCCAAACCATTCTGCTCTCCCCACCATGTTTTACAGTCTTCACAGCAACTGTGGCTTCAGCGTTTATGGGTCGTCTGACAAACTGTCTGTGGCCTTTAGACCTAATAAGAACAACCTTGCTCTCATCTGTGCATAGAACATGGCGCCGCTTCTCTTTAATAAATATGTTCTTGACAAACTGATTATACTGTCAGAACAGGACCACAGATTACCAGCACATAGTGACTAAATAATACCACTATACTATTACTGAAAAAAGACCAATATTACCTCCCTACAGTGACCATATAGTGGTAGACACAAGTGTACACAGGCTCTACAGAATGTATATTACCTCCATACAGTGACCATATAGAGGTAGATATCAGTGTACACAGGCTCTGAAGACTGTATATTAGCTCCATACAGTGACCATATAGTGGTAGACACCAGTGTACACAGACTCTGCAGACTGTATATTACTCTCATACAGTGACCATATAGTGGTAGACACCAGGGTACACAGACTCTGCAGACTGTATATTACCTCCATACTGTGACCATATAGTAGTAACCCAGTTACACAACTCTGCAGACTGTATTTAACCTCCATACAGTGCCATAAAAGGGTATTTCCCAGTGTACACAGGCTCTCGCGGTAAAAAAACCTCCATACGGGGACCATATAGTGGTAGACAAAAAGGGTACACAGGCTCTGAACGTATATCACCCATACATGACCATTTTATGGGTAGACACCATGTCAAGTCTCGCCAGATGTATATTACCCCCCTACAGTGTCCATATAGGGGTAACCCCAAAGTCACGGGCTCTGCAGACTTTTATTACCTCCTACAGTGACCATATAGGGGTAGGTACCAGTGTACACGGGCTCTGTAACATTAATGTTACGTGTAGTTACATTTGTGATCAAAAAATGTGTTTCTCTGAATTCTTCACTTCCCTTTTTGTTCTGCATCCATCCAGCCTCCATGACATTCTCTTTTGGCCCCTTAACTCATCTCTCAGATTTGGACAAAATATCTTAGAATCCCACTTTTCGGCACCTCTCTTTTTTCCCCCCCACCTGGGGGCAGTAGTGGGCCCCAACTAGGTAGGTAGATGTAGAAGGGAACCAAATAAGTAGGTAGGCAGCCGCTCTTTGGCCCTTTAGCGGGTAGGTCGCATCAGGGCTCAGCGATAGGTGGGCAGCATCTGGGCCTCACTAGGTAGGCGCATCGGGGCCTCGCAGGTAGGCAGACAGCATCTGGGGGGCCTCAGCTAGGTAGCAGCAGCATGGGGGCCTCAGCAGGTAGGCGCATCTAGGGCCTCACTAGGTGGGGCAGACACATCGGGCCTCCTAGGTGGAAGGGCAGCTCGGGGCCTCACTGGGTAGGTGGCGCTCTGGGGCCTCAGCTAGGTAGGTAGCAGCACTGGGGGCCTCATTTGTAGTAGGCAGCATTGGGGCCCTCAGTGGGTAGGTGGGGCAGCATCTAGGGCCTCAGCTAGGTAGGTAGGCAGCATCTAGGGCCTCAGCTAGGTAGGTAGGCAGCATATAGGGCCTCAGCTAGGTAGGTAGGCAGCATCTGGGCCCCTCACGGGTGGGAGGGCCCATTTGGGCCTCATTTTGGTGGGTGGCAGCATCTAGGGGGGGCCTCACCTGGTGTAGGCACTTAGGGCCTCATAGGTAGGTAGGAGTATCTAGGGGCTCGTAGGTGGGTAGGGGCACATCAGGGCTTCAGCTAGGTAGGTAGGCTACATATAGGTCCTCAGGTAGGTAGCGGGCACTAGGGCCCCCAGTTAAGAAAGTGGGGGGCAGCATATAGGGCCCGCTGGAAGGGGTAGATAGAGCCCCAGCAGGTGGCGGTTAACTTTACATTGTCTAAGAGTAAACCTTCTTTTACTAAATAATTATCTTGTTTTTTTTCGACGATAGAAGATAAATCAATAGATAACTATAAGACTTCTGAACATGAAATTTTGAAAGGGGTCGCATGATGCTTTCCATATTATCTATCTATCTATCTTCTACTTATCTACTATTTTATTACTATCTATTATCATCTTTTTTACATCTATCTATCTCTACTATTCATATCTATCTTATCTATCATCTAGCTCATCTATCTATCATCAGAAACTATCTTTTAAAATCTATCTATTTTCCATTATTATTTCAACTATTTTCAACTTCATCAAAACTCTCTTTCTGAAAATATTTAATCAATAATATATGGGGCATCTACAATAATTTTTCATAATCAAAAGATGCCTCCTTCTTTGCTGGAGAGCAATTTATAAATATTTTATCCCTAAGGTATCTATAGAATTTTCTTCAGATTTTCATAAGTAACTATTTAAAAAGAGATATTTTTCCCAAAAATCTTCTACTACAGAAAGGGGTTTTTCGCTCATCTATTTTCGCAGGAGGAAAAAAACCATATGCTAGTCAGAAAATATTTTATTTTAAAAAATTACAGGGCGACAGGTCAGAGTATTTTTATTTTGCACCAAAAAACTGTCATGGCCCCGAATTTTTTTTGAGCATCTACACCAAAATAAGCACTTTTTTCACCAGGGCCGACACATTTGAAGCGCCTCAGTTTAAAGCGCCTTAAGATACTCAGCAAAGCGCCAAAAAAATCTATGTAAATATAAAACACGGGGAGATAGACTGTTTCATAAAATTCGGGCACACTTTAAACGCCAATTTTTGTGCCTTAAAATGGTGTGGTGGCCCTCTTTACTGACATGTCGCCCTTGAAGGGGGTTTTCCTTTAAAACAGTTGGGCCCCCTTTTGTGCTGGGGTTTCCAACAGAGTTCTAACAGGAGGGTCCTTTTCTCCTCCCACAAGGTAATTTCCTCCTGCAGACATCCACCCCCCAGTGTGACTGAATTCTCATGTGGGCTGGGGAAGGGGGAAAGGGTTTTCCCCCTGTCTTGGGAAACATTGGAATGAAAAATAATGTAACTCCCTAGTGTATATCTACATTTCTCGCTTTTCCTAAAACTTTTGGAACAGAAGGGTTTACATTCGGACTCGGGGGAAAAATGGGTGATTAATTTTTTTTTTCTCTGTCTCTCTCACCCCACAGTAATATATCCTGCAGTTTAATTTTACCTTACCTTTACTCTCAAACAAAAATACCTTTATCTGTTTGTGTTAAATGGGCACATATCTGTCTCACAAGTGGTTTATGTGGGAACTCGCATCTGTTTCCCGGAAGTTTTTTTCTTTTTTTTACCTGGGACTGCACATGAGTTTTACTTGGGGGCCCCTGATGTAAAGACTCAATTTATATGGGGATTGCGTGTTTTTCTCTTTCGTGTTTTCGTTGGACCTGGCATCTTACATGGGGCTGCTTTTTTTTTCTTTTTGCTAAATTTGGGATGCAGTTTAGTATACGGGGGTCCGGGTTTGATGAAATTTAAAAGACCCTTTTCTTTTTTTCCCCTTGCCTTTTTTTTAATGGGACTGCTTGTTTTCCTTTTTTTTGTGGGTATTAATTTGGGGAAAATGACATTATTACCCTGGCCCCGGTGTTTGGGTTTTCAAATCTTTTTTCCGTTTGGGATGCCCCTTGAGATCACGTGGAACCCCTTAGTAATCTGTAAACTTATATGGGAAGGGCTTGTTCTCTTTCTTTTTCGGGGGAACGCAATTTTATTGGACGGCTGGGTTTCTCTTTCGTTACGTGGGACTGTTTTGAATTTTATTTGGGGTCCGCTGATGTAGACTGCACATCTTACAGGGGACTTTTGGGTTTTTTTTCATGTTACGGGGATGACTTTCATGGGTGTGTATTTTCTCTCTCTTTTAAACTTAATCTTTTAAACTATGTGAGATAACCCCTTTAATCTTTTAAAATGTTTACTTTATAGCTATAATAGACATGGAAACCATCAGCAAGCAGGCGAGTCAGTGCTGCTCACAGACTATTTTGTTCCATGTTCTGACCCCTAAAACCCCCGAATACTAAAAAAAGGAAAAAACCACATCAAATCCCTAATTAACAATGAAATGTAAAACCGGGGTTAATGAAAAAAGTAAAAGGTTTGCTGGGGGCCATTGATCTTGCAGGGACTCTCTGTACCTGGGGGAGACGGGTCATGAGAATATCAGCTGCTTGTTGACAGTTTCCATTACAGGTTTTTGGCTACTTTGCGATTTTGGGCTGATGCTAATGGAGATTTACTGGAAAGATGCTTGCTCGGCCATTTGCTGACGATGGGGGCGGCAGTCACTAAAGAGGGGGCTTTCCTTTAATATGGGGACGTTGTGCAGACTGCTTGTGTAGGTTTTTAGATTTTTTTTTACTGTTTTTTTTAGTGTTTTGCACAAACCCTCTAAAAATGTCCCTATGGGGGAAACGACGGGGGGTTTTAGGGGTGCAACTATTTGGGGCCAGGAAGCCGTCAGTTTTTGATGAATTGGTTAATGAATGCGATTAGGATGCGTCGTGCGGGATGTCATTACCTCGATGAGACCGACATGAAGCAGACGTAGGATGTCAGAGGTTGAGGTTGGAAAACTGCAGAGATTTTTCTTACTAATATAATAAATTTCAGGATTGCATTTTGAAGCTACATATTCTGTATCACGTTGGGATGTGGCCACTAAACACAGAGGAGGAAAGAAGGGCCCGTCCTCATCGTGTACCCGCCATAGAGGCAAACTATGTGACGAACGGCCGCACAACGCTGGACCGATTTCTAATGATTAGTCGCAATCCTACACATCTTATGGGAAAGGAATTTAGGGCTTCTTGCAGGTCCATCCTATTGGATGTACTATTCCTCAAGTCACACCTGAGTCTTGCAATGTGAATGGGGTTAAAGCCAACCAGATATTCATCTGCAGACAGCTGTTTCAGAGCAACAGAGCAGAGTAAAATGATGGGCTGACTTGACGGTAGAGAAAGATTATAGAGGGTATTTTTGAAGAGCGAAAACTTATACCCCATGGTCTGGTAGTGTAAATAATGGATAAGGGTAAGGTTCCGCTTTTTTAGGTGGCTCCATGTAGGCGGTGTGGCAAGACTTAATACACCATGGTCTGTATGGGTGTAAATATATAAGCGGGTGAAATGTCCATTATATAGAGGCTCCATGTAGGTGATGTGGAGACTTATACACCAATGGTCTGTGAGTGTATAATTATATAAGGGTAAGGTTCCTCCTGTAGGGAGAGTGCTCCATGTAGGTGTGCTGGAAGACATTATACCCAGAAGAGTGGTCTGGAGTGTAATGTATATAGAGGTAAGGTTCCATCATTATATGTAGAAGGCTCCATGTTGGTGTAGTGGAGACTTATCCCCAATGGTATGTTGTGTAATATATAGGGTTAGGTTATCGAATATTATAGAGGCCCCATGTTAGGGTGTGTGTAGGGAGACTTCATACACCAAGGGTCTGTAAGTGTTAATATAGTATGGGTAAGGTTCATCGTTAGGGATATCGCCACCATGTAGGGTGTGGAGACTTATACCCCAATGGTCTGTAGGTTAATATAGTAAGGGTAAGGATTCCTCATTACTATAAGAGGGCCTCCATGTAGGTGTGTGGAGAGACTTATACACACCCTGGTCGTGTAGTGTAATATATAAAGGGTAAGGTTCCCACTCATTATTATAGACGGGCTCCATGTAGGGGTGTGGATGACATTATTACCCCTATGGATCTGTATGGGTAAATATATGGGAGGGTAAGGTTCATCATTAGCGGGATGCCCCCATGCAGGTGTGTGGGGAGAGACTTAATTACTACCATGGTCTGTAGTGTAAATATATAAAGGGTAAGGTTCTGCTCATTATATAGAGGGCCCCATGTAGGTGTGTGAGACTTATACCCCATGGTCTGTAGTTCCGTGAATATATAAGGGTAAGGTTCCTATATCGTAAGATAGAAGGCTCCCATGATAGGTTGTGTGGAGACTTATACACCATGGTCTGTAGTGTCAATATATAAGGATAAGGTTCCTCATTATATAGAGGGCACCATGTAGGGTGTGGAGACTTTATTACCCCGATGAGGTCTGTTAAGTGTAATATATAAAGGGTAAGGTTTCCTCATTATTATAGAGGCTCCATGTAGGTGTGTGGGAGACTTATACCCCATGGTTGTAGTGTAATATATAACTGGAGTGAAGGTTCCTATTATATAGATGGCCCCATGTAGGGTGTTTGTGTGGAGACTTATACCCCCATTTGGTCGTGATATGTGTAATTCATCTATAGGGGTAAGGTTTCCCATTAATATAGAGGCCCCTAATGTAGGTGTTGTGGAGGACTTATACACCATGGGTCTGTAGTGTAATATATAAGGGTAATAATGTTATCCTCATTTATATAGAAGGGCTCCATGTAGGTGTGTGCGAGATTATACCCCATGGTCTGTAGTGTAATATATAAGGGTAAGGTTCCTCATTATATAGAGGCTCCATGTAGGTGTGTGGAGACTTATACACAGGGCCGGACTGGGAATAAAAATCAGCCCTGGCACTAAGCCCCCAGCTGCCCACATACAATATCCGCTAAAAAATTCCCATTGTTCTCGCTATACACTCGCCAACCTTTTCTAAAATAAACTTACACTATGTAAAGCTGCTTTCACACGGAGAGTTTGTTGGGTGCAATTTGTGTATTGTGCAGACAGCAGAGCAGATTTAATGTCTGAACAGATTTTATGCACTCAAAAAAGACACACATCAAATTATGCAGACCTAAAAATTGCTCCGTGTGAGAGCCCCCTACACACAAAGTAAAAAAGAACAGTGGATGCAGAGAAACACCTGATTCAAACACAGAAGTAACAATGACCACTGACCGCAGGGAGCTCACAGGGAGACAATCATCATGATGGGAGTTGTTCTCTTCTCCTTTTCTTCTCCTTCTGGCCCAAAACCCTCCATGACGTCTTCCCTTGTTGTTTCCCTTCCATTTCTCTATCTGGTTCGGTACAGCACTGCAGTAGTCCTCTTCTCCCGGCCACTAACTCGTCCCTGTGTAGGAAGAATTATACAACAAATAACATCTTAGACTCCTACTCTCCTTCTAGCACTTACTATCAATTCCCCAAACAGCGATATTGTTAGACGATAAAAATTAGAAATTAAAAAAATGACAGAATAAGTAGGCAGGACAAGGATGTGACAGTATGCAGCAGAGCCAGGGCCACGTATATAGGTAGGCAGGGCAGTATGTAGGCAGGCAGTGTCAGTATGCAGGGCAAGGCAGGGCCAGGTATACAGAGCAGGGGACAGGGCCACTTATAGGGCTAGACAGGGACAGGACAGGGGGACAGTATATAGGCAGGCAGGACAGTTGTATAAGTAGGCAGGGCTATAAAGGCAGGGTGTAGGTAGGTAGTAGCTATTTATAGTGCAGGGCCAGGGCAGGGTATAGGCAGGGCCAGAGCAGGGTATAGGCAGCCATGGGCAGGGCATCATATGCCAGGCAGGGCATTCATATAGCAGGGCAGATGCTTTATATAGGTAGGCCAGGGCAGGGTATCATATAGCCAGGGCCAGGGCAGGGCATCATATAGCCTGAGGCTGGGCCATCATTATAGCCAGGGCAGGGCTTGTATATTGGTGTAGCCAGGGCAGGGCTGATATATAGGTATGCCAGGGCGAGAGGCTGTATTAATAGGTAGCCATGGAGGGCTTGATATAGGTAGCCAGGGCAGGGCTCTTTATTAGCCAGGGCAGGGGCTGGATATAGTAGGGAGCCAGAGGCAGGGCTGTATAGAAGTAGCACAGTGGCGAGGGCTGAGTAGTTATAGCCAGGGCAGGGATACTGTTATATTAGGTAGACAGGGCAGGCTGTATAGTAGGTAGCCAGGGCAAGGGCATCTTATAGCGACTGAGGCCAGGGTATCATATAACCTGGGGGAAGAGGACTTTGAATATAGTCTAGCCAGGGCAGGGCTATGTATATAGGTTAGCAGGGGAGGGCAGTTTATGATAGGTAGCCAGGGCAGGGCTTTATATAGGTAGCCAGGGCAGGGCTGTATATAGGTAGCCAGGGCAGGGCTTTATATAGGTAGCCAGGGCAGGGCTGAAATATAGGTACCCGGGGCAGGCTGTATATAAGTAGCCAGGGCAGGGCTGTATATAGCCAGGGCAGGGCTTTATATAGGTAGCCAGGGCAGGCTGTATATAGGTAGCCAGGCAGGGCTTATATAAGTAGCCAGGGCAGGGCTGTATATAGCCAGGGCAGGGCTTTATATGGGTAGCCAGGGCAGGGCTGTATAAGGTAGCCAGGGCAGGGCTGTATATAGCCAGGGCAGGGCTGTATATAGGAGCCAGGGCAGGGCTGTATATAGCCAGGGCAGGGCTGTATATAGGTAGCCAGCGGGGGCAATTATGGGCAGCCAGGGACAGTAAAAAGTAAAAAATAAAAAAAAAAAAAGTAATACTCACCAGGACACCTGCTGCCCCCTCCTCTTCACTCTTCATTCCGGAGCCGGTGGCCACTCACTGCAGAGAGCGGGGCCGCGGAGCAGGCGCGCGATGACGTCATTACATCGCGCGCCTGCCCCGCGGCCTCCTGGGAGCTGAACAGACGGGATCAGAAGATCCCAGATGTTCAGCCTCGGTCACTGCTTGCACCGCGCGGTGCAGGCGGCGGCCGTGATGGCTGCATGGCTGGGTCAGTGACCCAGTCGTGCAGCCATGTGGCGAGGGGGGCTTGTCGGCCCCCTGCCACAGGGGTCCAGTCGCTGATGCGACCATTGCGGCCCCTGTAGCGCGCCACAGACCGGTGCCGGCACTCGGGGCCCGCCGGGGGGGAACACCGGTCCTCCTCGGCGGCGATCCGAGCCGGCCCTGCGGCCCGGACGCCAGCGGCCCGCCGGGCAAATGCCCGGTTTGCCCTATGGTCAGTCCGGGCCTGCTTATTCACCATGGTCTGTAGTGTAATATATAAGGGTAAGGTTCCTCATTATATAGAGGCTCCATGTAGATGTGTGGAGACTTATACACCATGGTCTGTAGTGTAATATACACTCACCGGCCACTTTATTAGGTACACCATGCTAGTAACGGGTTGGACCCCCTTTTGCCTTCAGAACTGCCTCAATTCTTCCCGTGGCTTAGATTCCACAAGGTGTTGCAACGATGCTCAATTGGTTTACCAAGGGGCCCAAAGAGTGCCAAGAAAATATTCCCACACCATGACACCACCACCACCAGCCTGAAACCGTTGATAAAAGGCAGGATGGATCCTTTGCTTTCATGTTGTTGACGCCAAATTCGGGACCCTACCATCCGAATGTCGCAGCAGAAAATCGAGACTCTTCAGACCAGGCAACGTTTTTTCCAAATTTCTTTCTACTGTCCAATTTCGATGAGCTTGGAAAATTTGGGAAACCTCAGTTTCCTGTTCTTAGCTGAAAGGAGTGGCGCCCGGTGTGTCTTCTGCTGCTGTAGCCCATCTGCCTCAAAGTTGGCCGTACTGTGCGTTCAGAGATGCTTCTTCTGCCTACTCTTGGTTGTAAACGGGTGGCTATTTGAGTCACGGGTTGCCTTTCTATCAGCTCGAACCAGTCTGCCCCATTCTCCTTTGACCTCTGCATCAACAAGGCATTTCCGCCCACAGGACTGCCGCCATGGATGTTTTTTCTTTTCGGACCATTCTCTGTAACCCTAGAGATGGTTGTGCGTGAAAAATCCCAGGAGACCAGCAGTTTCTCAAATACTCAGACCAGCCCTTCTGCACCAACAACCATGCCACGTTCAAAGGGAAATCAAATCACCTTTCTTCCCCATACTGATTCTCGGTTTGGGAACTGCAGGAGATTGTCTTGACCATGGGCTACATGCCTAAATGCACTGAGTTGCCGCCATGTGATTGGCTGATTAGAAATTAAGTGTTAACGAGCAGTTGGACAGGTGTACCTAATAAAGTGGCCGGTGAGTGTATAAGGGTAAGGTTCCTCATTATTTAGAGGCCCCATGTAGGTGTGTGGAGACTTATACCCCATGGTCTGTAGTGTAATAATAAGGGTTAAAAGGGTTTCCCCATTATATAGAGGCTCCATGTAGGTGTGTGAGACTTAATACCCCATGGTCTGTAGTGTAAATATAAGGGTAAAAGTTCCTCATTATATAGAGGCCCCATGTAGGTGTGTGGAGACTTATACCCCATGGTCTGTAGTGTAATATATAAGGGTAAGGTTCCTCATTATATAGAGGCTCCATGTAGGTGTGTGGAGACTTATACCGCATGGTCTGTAGTGTAATATATAAGGGTAAGGTTCCTCATTATATAGAGGCCCCACGTAGGTGTGTGGAGACTTATACACCATAGTCTGTAGTGTAATATATAAGGGTAATGTTCCTCATTATATAGAGGCTCCAAGTAGGTGTGTGGGGACTTATACACCATGGTCTGTAGTGTAATATATAAGGGTAAGGGTCCTCATTATATAGAGGCTCCATGTAGGTGTGTGGAGACCTATACACCATGGTCTGTAGTGTAATATATAAGGGTAAGGTTCCTCATTAGGGGGAGGCCCCATGTGGGTGTGTGGAGACTTATACACCATGGTCTGTAGTGTAATATATAAGGATAAGGTTCCTCATTAGGGAAAGGCCCCATGTAGGTGTGTGGAGACTTATACCCCATCAATTGCTCCATTGTGAATGGGATTAAAGCCAACCACATAGTCCTCTGCAGACATCCGTTTTTGAGCTGTTCGCCTCTCATCAGTGCTGAGTACAATACTAGTTGGCTGTGTAAAATGCTCAACAGGGGTTATCTTCCTCATTAGGGAGAGACACCCAAAACAGCTGTCTGCAGATGAATATCTTGCCGGCTCTAATCCCATTTATATTGCGAAACTCAGTAAGTCAGATGTGTTTGGGGAACACTACATCCAACAGGTGGCGCTGCAGAGTTATCACTCCCTCCCTATGAACACTTTACAATTTAATTAAATTTCATGCGAGCAACACATTCTGATGACACGTTCCCCTTGAAGGGGTTTTCTCACTACAATGATTGGCTTTCAACATGGAAAGGTAAATGAAGACCTTCTCTAAATACATTGCTGTTTTGATATTGCCTTGGTCAGATAAGAGATTTTTTCTGCTCTGTGTGCACACAAGTGTCTCTAAGTTCGCGTCCATCTTTCCCTTCCTGTTTAAACCGAGAGCATGGAGTGACATCTCCCTGGTCGGATGAAGCAGAGTCTTTATCTCTAACAAGATTAGATTCATTGCTTTTGAAAAGCACTTGTTTCCGATCCTCCAAAGTCTGTAGTGTTAACCTACATATTATATCTCCTGAAAATATGTCTCTGTAATGACTCGGCTGGTAATAAAGGAACTAAACATGCTAAGTACTGCTATAGAACCACCCACGGCCTGACTCCTTAAATCAATGAGCTGTCAGACTAGACTGCTAATTCAATAAGACTTCAGTTAAGCCATTTTAATGAATCCGAGTCAGGTGAAACACTGACCCCTAAATGAATAAGACCCTAGACAGACTCCCTAAATTAAAGGGGTCGTCTCACTACAGGGATCGCTGCTTTTTATGTTAAAAATCTTGTAAACAAGTCACTTTGCAATATGTGTCCATTAACAGCATCCTACGTATTCTGCGATATTCCCTGTTGTATGGGCTGCATCAGCTCCTCAGGTCGCTATAGTTACAGACCTGTTGGATCTCTCCTGATAGGCTGCTAGCACTGTTTGCTACAGCTATAGACCTGTTCCATCTCTCCTGATAGGCAGCCAACACTAGTCGCTATAGCTACAGGCCTGTTCTATCCCTCCTGATAGGCTGCCGGCACTGGTTGCTATAGCTACAGACCTGTTCTATCTCTCCTGATAGGCTGCCAGAACTGGTTGCTATAGCTACAGACTTGCTCTACCTCTCCTGATAGGCTGCTAGCATTACTTGCTATAGCTACAGACCTGTTCAATCTCTCATAATAGGCTGCCAGCACTGGTTGCTATAGCTACAGACTTGCTCTACCTCTCCTGATAGGCTGCCAGCACTGGTTGCTATAGCTACAGACATGTTCAATCCCTCCTAATAGGCTACCAGCACTGGTTGCTATAGCTACAGACCTGTTCAATTTCTCCTGATAGGCTGCCAGCACTGGTGGCTATAGCTACAGGCCTGTTCTATCCCTCCTGATAGGCTGCCAGCACTGGTTGCTATAGCTACATACCTGTTCTATCCCTCCTGATAGGCTGCCAGCACTGGTTGCTATAGCTACAGACCTGGCTTCTACTGCAGCCTAGTAGAAGCCAGTAAACATGTCCCTGAATTCAAAATGAAACCAAGAAAACAGGACTGACGTGAGATGAATCAATGTAGTGAGACAACCGCTTTAATCAAAACCTAGACTAGACGCTTTATATGATCAAACCTCAGAATAAGCCTAGAGATTAAGTCCTTGATTAGTCCCTTCATTACTCAATTGATAAGACCCAAACTGAAGTCAGATCCTAAATCAGGCTCAATCCGACCCCAGAACACCCTACAAAATAAACTTGGAGCCCGGACCCCAGTCTTCTGCTGCATGTAAGAGGCCAATGATAGCAGAGATCTGAGCCTTGTGTGTCGGGCCCAGGAGGGCTTTTTGGCAATGGCCTGCCCAGATTTCACCTGCCCTTTTGCATTGTTTCCACTTTGACCCCTAAAGCTACAATGCCTACTACTAGTAGATCTGTATTTTAGGTTTTGTGTCCATTTAAACCCTGTCGCCGCAGAGCCAGAGGTCAAATACCAATGAGATGTATGTAAAAAATACATGAAAGGGTTTCTACGCACGAGGTAGATGAGACCCATTGATCCGGCTTTACTATTTCTATGTTACAACTGCAGAAATCAATGGAAGTCGAGCTGACACGGAGTCACCGAGCCCCAGACATGGGGGACTATTGATTCCTGCTCTGGAGAACGGGTCACATGACTTATGATTTATATCTATATACTTGTTATATAAACACAACCAAGCAAAAAGAATATCTTGAGTCTCCCTTAGAGGGGTCCTCCCTCCACAGTGCACGTCCAGAAGATTTACCACACAAGTGTGACTGGTGGGGTCCGGTCACTTGACCAACCATGAGAAACATAGCAAGACACTGGAGTCCACTAAACTCTAAATCAATGTAACGTCCACCATCTTGCAGGTCTGCATTCACCACGAGTTGACTTTTACAGCTAAACAGGGGACTTAGGACCCAATAACCCTGATATATTGTATGTGCATCTCATCAGTTACAGTGGGTACAGAAAGTATTCCTGTTGGAGCCGGGGGTGGCTTAAGCATTTTTTGATCAAAACATGTGAACTAAGAATCTCAAAGTTTTTTTCAGAAAGTATTCAGACACCTCTAAATGTCTCATTCTATGTTTCACTGCAGTCATTTGGTAAGATCCATAAAGCTAATTTTTTTGCTCATTAATGTACACTCTGCCCCCCCCCCACACACATTTTGAAAGAAAAAACAGAAATGTAGATATTTTTGCAAATTTATTAAACAAGGAAAACTGAAATATTACATGGTCATAAGTATTCAGACCCTTTGCTGTGACACTCATATTTAACTCACATGCTGTCCATTTCCTTCTGATCCTCCTTGAGATGGTTCTACTCCTTCATTGGAGTCCAGCTGTGTTTAATTAAACTGATTGGACTTGATTAGGAAAGGCACACACCTGTCTATATAAGACCTCACAGCTCACAGTGCATGTCAGAGCACATGAGAATCATGAGGTCTAAGGAACTGCCCAGGGAGCTCAGAGACAGAATAGTGGCAAGGCACAGATCTGGCCAAGGTTACAGAAGAGTTTCTGCAGCCCTCAAGGTTTCTAAGAGCACAGTGGCTTCCATAATCCTAAAATGGAAGAAGTTTGGGACGACCACAACTCTTCCTGGACCCGGCCGTCCAGCCAAACTAAGCAATCGTGGGAGAAGAGCCTTGGTGAGAGAGGTAAAGAAGAACCCCAAGATCACTGGGGCTGAGCTCCAGAGATGCAGTAGGGAGAGGGGAGAAAGTTCCACAAAGTCACCGATCACTGCAGCCTCCAGCAGTCGGGGCTTTATGGTGGAGTGTGGCCGACAGAAGCTTCTCCTCAGTGCAAGACATAGGAAAGCCGCAGACGGAAGCCTCTCCTCAGTGCAAGACATAGGAAAGCCGCAGACGGAAGCCTCTCCTCAGTGCAAGACATAGGAAAGCCGCAGACGGAAGCCTCTCCTCAGTGCAAGACATAGGAAAGCTGCAGACAGAAGCCTCTCCTCAGTGCAAGACATAGGAAAGCCGCAGACGGAAGCCTCTCCTCAGTGCAAGACACATGAAAGCCTCTCCTCAGTGCAAGACACATGAAAGCCGCAGACAGAAGCCTCTCCTCAGTGCAAGACATAGGAAAGCCACAGACGGAAGCCTCTCCTCAGTGCAAGACATAGGAAAGCCGCAGACGGAAGCCTCTCCTCAGTGCAAGACATAGGAAAGCCGCAGACGGAAGCCTCTCCTCAGTGCAAGACATAGGAAAGCCACAGACGGAAGCCTCTCCTCAGTGCAAAGACATAGGAAAGCCGCAGACGGAAACCTCCCCTCAGTGCAAGACACAGAAAAAGCTGCAGACAGAAGCCTCTCCTCAGTGCAAGATATAGGAAAGCCGCAGACGGAAGCCTCTCCTCAGTGCAAGACATAGGAAAGCCGCAGACAGAATCCACTACCCTGTGAAAGACATAGGAAAGTTGCGGACGGAAGCCTCTCCTCAGTGCAAGACATAGGAAAGCTGCAGACGGAACCCTCTCCTCAGTGCAAGACATAGGAAATCTGCAGACAGAAGAATCTCCTCAGTGCAAGAATTAGGAAAGCCGCAGATGGAAGCCTCACCTCAGTGCAAGACATAGGAAAGCCGCAGACGGAAGCCTCTCCTCAGTGCAATACATAGGAAAGCTGCAGTCGGTATCCTGTCCTCAGTGCAAGACATAGGAAAGCCGCAGACGGAAGCCTCTCCTCAGTGCAAGACACAGCAAAGCTGCAAAGCTGCAAAGGTTGAGAGTGGTGTGCCGCAGGGCTCAGTATTGGGTCCTCTCTTATTTAATGTATTTTTTAAAACGTTTATAGTGGAAGGGATCAATAGCACGGTTTCGATTTTTGCAGATGACACCAAGCTATGCAGAGTAGTGCAAATCTATGGAAGATGCTCATTAAGTTGAAAAGCGGGACCTGGACACACTGAGTGCTTGGGCATCCACTTGGCAAATGGGGTTCAATGGGGAAAAAATGTAAGGTTCTGCATCTGGGGAGAAATAATTACGGGCCCACATATGTCCTGGGGGGGAAGAAAAAATTTTGGAGAATGCTTGTTGAAAAAGATCGGGCCCTTTTGTAGATCATAGACTAAAGAACGCATGTAATGTCAATCAGCTGCCTCTAGGGCAAGTAAGATTTTTGGGCGTGTTTTTAAAAGAGGCCGGGAAACCGGGGGAAAAGGGATGTCATTCTACCGTTTGTACAAAATTTGGGTGCAAACCTCATTGGGTTTTTTGCTGTTCAGTTTTTGGGGCCCCAGTTTTAAAGAGATTTTAATTTGAGCTAGAGAGAGTAAAAAAGAGGGGGAGCAACCAAATTTAAAAGGGGGGGTTTTGGGGCGATCTTAGTTTTTAAAGGAGAGGTATTTGGGAATTGAACTTTTTTTGTTTTGGAAAAAAGACGGCTTCGGGGGACATGTTTTAAATTTTTTTTAAATATATAAATGGTCCCTACAAAAAGTAGGGGGAAAAAATTTTTTCCGGTTGAAGCCCCCCCCAAAAACAAGGGGACTTTCCCTTCGACTAGAAAAAAAAAGGATTCAATCTCCAGGGGAAAGAAAAAGCTTTCTTCACTTTTGGGAACTGTAAAATCTGTGGAATAGCCTGCCTGAGGAGCTGGTAAACAGCAGGAATGTAGGGGGATTTCCCAAAAAAAGGTTAGAAAACCTACGGAACAAAAAAATTTTTAAAAAAGGGGGGACGTAGTTAGGTAAGTTTCCCTGGATCCGGGGCCCGGTTTGGGGGTCTGGGGTCAGATATAGGGTCTATACTGGAGCGGGTTTGGTTTCCCTTCCCTTGGGGGGTTTGGGGGCTTTAACCGGGTGGGGGAGCCTGGGCTTTAAGCCCTTTTCTCTCTCTCCCTCACCCCTTTTTTCCCCCCCCTTGGGTTTTGAACTCGATGGACATGGTCTTCTTAAAAACCTACTAATTTGGTAACTATTTTAAAAAAAGTAAGACGGAAGCCTCCCCTCAGGCAAGACATAGGAAACCCGGAGGCGGAAGCCTCCCCCTCAGTGAAAGACATAGGGAAAGCCGCAGACGGAAGCCCTCCTCAGGGCAAAAACATGGGAAAGCCGCAGGGGGAAGCCTCTCCTCAGGCGGGGACATATGAAAGCCACGGGACATTTAAAAAAAAAACCATAAAGGGAAACCCGGGACTTTTAAAGAAAAAAATTTTCTCTGGCCCTGAGACGAAGATTAAATTTTTTTTGGTGTTAAATTTTTAATCGGTGGAGAAAACCAGGCCCTCTAATCACCTGCCTAGAACAATCCCAACAGTAAACAAATGGTGGTGGCGCATCATGCTATGGGGGCAGGGGAACAAGGGTTTGGGGGCCCGCATAAAGGCTATGGGGACGGGGACGGGACAAACTAGTTTGAAAATTGAAGGAAAGTTGAATGGGGCCAAGACGAGATACCCCTCAAATTAAAAAACCTTCTTTCCCGACGCTTTTGGACCTTTAGGGTGGGCCAAAAGGTTTTTTTTCTTCCAAAAAGACAATGACCCTAAGCCCACAGCTAAAATAACAAAGCAGTGGCTTCAGAACAACCTGTGCCCCCTTCCTGACTGGCCCAGGGCCCGAGCCCTGCCTTTAAAACCCAAAGGGGCACTGGAGAGATTGAAAATGGCGTTTCCCCCAACGTTCACCATCCAACCTGGGGGGGAACTGGAGAGGATCTGCAAGGAAGGAAAAAACAGGGATCCCCAAAACCCGTTTGAAAAATTTTTAGCTTTATTCCCAAGAAGGCTCTTTGGTGGGAAAAGTCAAAAGGGAAAACTTCTACTTTTTATTTAGAAAAAGGGCTGGATAATTTTTGACCATGGGAGATTTTAAGTTTTTTATGTTAATTTAAAATTTGGAAAAAATAATACATTTCTGTTTTTTTCTTTTTCAGGAAAGAGGGAGGGGGGGGGGGGGGGGGAGAGTTTTAAAATTAATTTAGAAAAAAATTAACTTTTTTTGGATTTTACCAAATGGGGTTCAATGAACAAAAAAGTGAAAAATTTTAAAAGGGGCCTGAAAAACTTTCTAACCCCCCTGTAGACTTACACTGGGGGAAAACTCATTAGGTGCCCTTTAAGTTGGAACCCTGTTTTGAGTAAGTTTTGGGGGGGGTTTATTCTGAAAAAGGCACCCCCTTTTTTTCCCCATCAGGTCTAGTCTTGGAGATATGGCGTTGCCACCTTACCAAGTATCTGCTGCTAGAAAAAGTGGTGACTCAATATTGTACTAGAGACATTTTGGAAATTCATGTCAAACAGAAAAGACATGAAATTTAGAACATTCAAAGAACACCTCCAAACAAAGACATGAATGGGCCGAGCAAATCCAATTCTATTCATCTGCTCTACTGATTTAAAAACCAATGAATCACGAAAACAAGGTAGAATCATGTAATGAACATCTCAGAAACTAGAGCTGCTAGAACACAATGAGTGGAATTTTTGGACTCAACTCAACCCAGAACTGAAATAACCAGAACAAGCTCAAAATTTCTAGGCACCCCAAAAATTTTGGGGGGTTTGTTCCCCAGTGTTATCTATCAGACATTTGTCTACTAATAAAATAGTTCAGAATTGATAATATTAGAACTTGGAAGATGAACTCTCCCTAAGCATAGGAGAAGGGTGACCAGCAGTTCTCGATGCTTGTACGGCTTTTTGGTTCGATGGGCTTTCCATAAGCCAAGAAGATGGGTGACCATCAGTCTCTGACTCTAACAGCAAACTTTGGTTTGGAAGGTTAATCCAGAATGTAGCTGAAGGGTGATTCTCAGTCCCTGACTCTTGCAGGATGTTTTGGATTAGAGGGTTCGGCTGGACTCTTCCTAAGCATAGCCGTATGGTGGCCATCAGTCCTCGACTCTTGCGAGACTTTCTGGTTCAGAGGTTTCAAATAGACTTTCCCTGAGCATAGACAATGGGTGACCATCAGTCCCATCTTACAGGATGTTTTGGTCCAGAGGGTTCAGTTGGACTCTTCCTAAGCATCAGCAAAGGGTGACCATCTGTCCTTGACTCTTGCAGCACTTTATGGTTCAGATGGGTTCTCTCGAAGCATAGGTGAAGGATGATCATCTGTCCTTGACTCTTGAAGCACTTTATGGTTCAGATGGGTTCTCTCGAAGCATAGGTGAAGGATGATCATCTGTCCTTGACTCTTGAAGCACTTTATGGTTCAGATGGGTTCTCTCGAAGCATAGGTGAAGGATGATCATCTGTCCTTGACTCTTGCAGCACTTTATGGTTCAGATGGGTTCTCTCGAAGCATAGGTGAAGGATGATCATCTGTCCTTGACTCTTGAAGCACTTTATGGTTCAGATGGGTTCTCTCGAAGCATTGGCTGAGTGGTGACCATCACTCTCAGATGCTTGCAGGACCTTTTGGTTCAGTGGGTTCAGATGCACTCTCACTAAGCACAGGTTGAGTGGTGACCATCACTCTCAAACGCCTGCAGGACCTGTGGGTTCAGATAGATTCTCCCTGATCGTAGGTGAAGGGTGACTCTTGCAGCTTCTTCCAGGTTGACATTAGTCCAGATGGGCCGCCTTAGTTTAGATGGAAGGTGATTGATTCTTGAATCACCTTCTGGTTTAGAGGTTTCAGATAGGCTTTCACTAAGCATGTGTAAAGGGTAACCATCATCCCCAACTCTTGCAGTACCTTCTTTTTTAGAGGGTACAGATGGACTCTCACTAAACAAAGGCAAAGAAATCAGTCCCAGCCTCTTGCAGAATCTTTTGGTACAGATGAAGGGTGACTATCACGCCCTGACTCTTGGAAGACTGTCTGGTTCAGAGGTTTCAAATAGACTTTCCCTGAGCATAGACAATGAGTGACCATCAGTCCCTAACTCTTGGAGGATGTTTTGTTTAGAGGGTTCAGATGGACTCTTTCTAAGCATTAGCAAAGGGTGACCATCTGTCCCTGACTCTTGCAGTACATTATGGTTCAGATGGGTTCTCCCTAAGTGGTGACCATCACTCTCAGATGCTTGCAGGACCTTCTGGTTCATTGGGTTCAGATGGACTCTCAGTAAGCATAGGTGAAGGGTGATCATCAGTCCTTGACTCATGCAGCTCCTTCCGGTTCAGATTGGTGCGGATGGGCTGTTCCTTGGTTTAAATGAAAGGTGATCATGATTCTTGTATCACCTTCTGGTTTAGAGGGTTCAGAAAGGCTTTCACTAAACATAGGTGAAGGAATCAGTTCCCGTTTCTTGCAGAGTTTTGGTACAGATGAAAGGTGACTATTGATCGCTGACTTTTGCAGGACCTTCTGGTTCAAATGGGTTCTCCCTTTCCATAGTTAAAAGGTCACCATGAGTCCTATCTTTCACAGCACCTTCCAGTTCAGGGTTCAGCTGAAGGGTGACCCCCACTCCCCAAAATTTGCAGGACCTTCTAGTTCAGAGGGTTGTAGATGGTTTGTAGGGGCCCTGCTTGTTCATCAGAGGGATTACAAGAGCATATACTTGAGCTTTTAATTAAAACTGATCTCCAGCTTGTTTTTATTTCTAATTATAACACTAATCTTCAGCATATATTTGTATCCAGGGATGAGTGTGGACTTGTCTCCAACTGTTGATGCCGATCAGAGGTGTTAATGGATTTTTAGAACATTTTATTTTTAATAGTCAACGTCTATAAATAAAGAAATAAAAGACATCAGGGAAATGATCAAATTCTCTTCTGCAATATTCATAGCGTCATTGATAAGATGTGTGGAAGTTGGTTTTACTAATGACTTAGAGGAGCACTCCGATCTTGGGTATGACAAGTGTAATGGACATGGGGGAGGTGTGGTCACTGGCCTCTCCTTCTCTCAATAGGGGACGGTCCCTGAACTTGCATCCATACGTAGTTAGAAATGATCTTGAATATATAAAATGGGCTTGTCCTTTTCATATACAGAACCAGAAATCATTAAGTTTTTTGAAACCAACAGCAAGAATAATTTGGAAAATATTCCCCCTGTACTTGATGTAGTCAATAAGGCTCAGGTTCTCTATTTTGTCAGTACAGAGCCCCGTTCCCCTTTTCTACCTCCACAAATTTGTACTTATCTGCTTGCAGTAGTTCCAGATTGCACTTATTGTCCTCAGCTAGATCACAGCGGAAGCCTGTGTTGACCCTGGCAACCAAGCAGCACTAACATGGACCACGGGGGTGAAGAAGCATAACTTAACATTTCTGGGACCCAATGCAGAATGTGAAGTAGGGCACTAGCCTATTTTGTGCCAAAACATGATACTGAACCTTTTTTTGTGGCATAGGGGCCTTTATAGCCCCTTCAACTTAAAGGGGTTGTCTCACTACATTGACTCCTCTCACCTCAGTCCTGTTTTCTTGGTTTCATTTTG
>JAODAL010028857.1:0-52622 GCA_025379985.1 Phyllomedusa bahiana | reverse complement strand
AATGCATAATATAATGGTGGTGGGGAGAGGCAGGAGAGACACAATCTTCGAGGAAGAGAGGAAGATCAACCTCCCCAGAGATTCTTCTGTGTCAGTCCTCTGCTGCAGCCATGACCTTCAGGTGCAGGAAGGGGAGTTTAGTAATAACATTTTTTTTAGTGTTTCAATTCTTCTACAGGTTCCCTCCCTGGGACTATGACGCATTTTTGGACTACGTCGGATAAGCATTGGATCCATTTCTTTAACAAAATGGTCAATGAGGGCTGGTGCCGGGGAGATTTTATTTAAATAAAGCGATTTTTTTTATTCTGTGTCTTTTTTTAATGTTTTTTTCCAGTGTTGGTAATGGAGGATCTGACAGACGACTCTTCATTGCTATCACTAGGGCTTGGTGTCAGCAAGCGGTGTTTCTTGTCACACAATGCTAAAACTAACCCCCTCTCACTATTACCGCAGTATCCAATGCACCAGGGGTACTGGAAAGAGCAGGGTAACCATCAGAAGCGGACCCTCTAATGTGAATGTCCGCTTCTGGGGCGGCTGCAGGCCGGTATTTTATGGGTGGGAAGGATGGGATAGTGTCATCCTGCAGCTGCTGGTTTTACCTTGACTCATTATGAAAAGAGGTGGAGACCCCATGTTTCCTATTTGCATAAGAAAAAAAACAACAATGTGAGTTCCCTCCTTTTTCATGATCAGCCAGCTACAGCCTGATATTATCAGGATGGGAAGGTCCATGGATGTGGGTCCTTTCAACTCTAAAAATATCAGACTGCAGCCACCTCAGAAGCAGACCATCACATTAGATTCTTGGAATCACCCTGATACACTTCAGATTTGGGTCAAACAATTTTGGAGGAATTCGGCCAAAGAAAAGAAAATGTACCCTCCTTTTAAGTACAACTAACTCTACGGGGCATCTTGGCAACATTTGGGGAACCTCAGGGGGAGGGCTGAGATAAGGGTTGGGTTAGGGTTGGATTAGCCCTCACCCTGGAGTTCACTAGATGTTGCCCAGATTTTTCCCGGTTGTTGCCTCTGATGTTCTTCAGACGTTCCCCAGAAGTCTAGTGGTTTTCCTATGCAATCTAAAGGCATTAGGCTGCTGCTTTCTAAAGGCCAGAAAACACCTGCAGAATTTTTTCCTTATGGACTTCAAGTTTGGGAAGTTGCCCAAAATTCAACCAAACTGCTCTCTAACTTAAGAGGTAAGGGTTGGATTTGCATTGAAGGTTGGATTAACCCTCACTCTGGAGTTCACTAGATGTTGCCCAAATGTTGCTCAGATTTTTCCCAGTTGTTGCCCCAGATGTACTTCAAGCATTCCCCAGATGTCTAGTGGTGTCCTTATTCCATCTAAAGACATTAGGCTGCTGCTTTTTACAGAACAGAAAACATCTGCAGAATTGTTTTCCCTAAGGACTTCAGGTTCGGGATGTCCCAAACTCCTCTTTTTTCACAAATTCAACCAAACTGCTCTCTAACCTAAGAGGTAAGGGATGGATTTGGGTTCATGGTTTGATTAACCCTCACTCTTGAGTTCACTAGATGTTGCCCAAATGTTGCTCAGATTTTTCCCGGTTGTTGCCCCAGATGTTCTTCAGATGTTCCCCAGATGTCTAGTGGTTTTCCAATGCAATCTAAAGACATTAGGCTGCTGCTTTCTAGAGGCCAGAAAACACATTCTAACTTTTTTCCTTATGGACTTCAGGTTCTGGTTGTCCCATACACACATTTTTTCACAAATTCGATCAAACTGCTCTCTACCCTGACCCTATGCAAGCAACTGTTCTCTCTGATTTTACTTGTCAAATACCTAAGAGGTAAGGGTTGGATTTGGGTTAAAGAGGTTGGAGAAACCCTCACTCTGGAGTTCACTAGATGTTTTCCTGGATGTTCTCCAAATATTCCCCAGATGTCTAGTGGTTTTCCTTTGCAATTTAAAGGCATAAGGCTGCTGCTTTCTAGAGGCCAGAAAACACATTCTAACTTTTTTCCTTATGGACTTCAGGTCCCAAACCCAACATTTTTCACAAATGTAACCAAACTGCTCTCACCTGAGACCTATGCAAGCAACTGTTCTCTCTGATTTTACTTGTCAAATACCTAAGAAGTAAGGGTTGGATTTGGGTTGAGGGTTGGAGAAACCCTCACTCTGGAGTTCACTAGATGTTGCCCAGATTTTTCCCACATGTTCTTCAAGCGTTCCCCAGATTTCTAGTGGTTTTCCTATGCAATCTAAAGGCATAAGGCTGCTGCTTTCTAGAGGCCAGAAAACACATTCTAACTTTTTTCCTTATGGACTTTAGATTCAGGATTTCCCAAACCCAACATTTTTCACAAATTTAACGAAACTGCTCTCACCTGAGACCTATGCAAGCAACTGTTCTCTCTGATTACTTGCCAAATACTTAAGACGTAAAGGTTGGATTAGGGTTGAGGGTTGGATTAACCCTCACTCTGGAGTTCACTAGATGTTGTCCAAATGTTGCTCAGATTTTTCCCAGTTGTTGCCCCAGATGTCCTATGCAAGCAACTGTTCTCTCTAATTTTACTTGCCAAATATAAATCTAAGTTGACCAAAGCAAATTATGGGGCTTGGCTGTAAATCCATATGCCTCATGCCCCGTTCCATCAGAGGACGCCATGCTAAGGAGATGGTGCATATCTTCTATGGCAGAATACCCCCACAGAACAGTGCCATATGATGCCACATATGTGTCACCACATGGTTCATACAGGCATTAGAGGGGTTGTCTCACTACAGGGATTGCTGCTTTTTATGTTAAAGATTTTTCAAAAACAAGTCACTCTACCATATATGTCCATTAGCAGTGTCCTACCTATTCCTAGATTTCCCCTCTTGTATGGGCTGCATCAGCTCCTCAGGTCCTATAGTTTCGCCCTGTTTGAGGGTCCCCTGAAGGCTCCCAGACGGGTTTCCTATAGCAAAGGGGAGCAGTTTTTCCGGGATGGGCGGGTAGCATTGGTTGCTATAGCTTCAGACCTGTTTGATCTTTTCCTGATAGGCTGCCAGTTTTGGTGCATTGCTACAGGGCCCCGTTCAAACTTTCCTGGGTAGGCTGCCCGCACTGGGCGTATAGCTACAGCCTGTTAATCTTTTGATAGGCTGCCAAACACTGGTTTGCTTTAAGACAGAAACCTTTTAATCTTTCCCGATAGGGTGCCCGCAATGGTCGTATAGCTACAGACCTTGGGCAATCTCTTCTGGAAAGTGCCACCCCTGTTCCCCTAAAAGTTACAGATCTGTTCAATCTCTCCTTTATAGGGTGCCAGTAATGGTCACTTTGTACAGTTTTTCATTTTCTTCTGATAGGCTCCAGCAATTTGGTTTCTATAGTACAGGGGCCCGGGTTGTTCCCCAGCCTTGTAGAAGCCAGTAAAACCGCCCCTGAAACAGAATGAACCAAGAAAAAGGACCCTGAGGTGAGAGGAATTAATGTTTGAGACAAACCCCCCTTTAAAAGGTTTTATACCAAAAAGTGATTGGGAAAAATTCCTTTAAAATTTTTGCTGTTTACCCCCCCCCCCCCCGGGGCCGTCAATCAGACGGGCGCGCACTGCCCCCCGCAAGGCCCTTGGGTTTTTTTAAAAAAAGGAAATTTGAAAACATAATAATAGAGGAGCAGTCACTCCACCGGCGGAATCATCGCTAAATGCCAATTATTTATGTGCCCGAGCTGCGAAACTTGCATCACGTATAATTGCTTTGATTACTTACTGACGAATGTAACAAGCAAAAACAACACCGCGCCATTCCATTAATAGAGGAGGCGAGGATTTATGGGGCTTCGGGGACGGATAAACATGACTCCACTTTATTCTATTTTTCCATCTCGAATGTAAATATCATATAATTTCCCAGACAGAACTTCATTAATTTCCTGCGGTTTATAAACGGCGCCGGCGACGCGCAGTCGTTTCTCAGGGGCTGAAATATTCACATTTTTTCCATCAATTGGTTATTTTATTTCAAAATTTATCTTTTCCTTTAGTTTAAAAACCTGAAGCATAAAATATCTGGTGTCTATAACTCGCAGCCATAACTCAGCGGCACGCGGCTACATCCAGCTATTAACATTAAGCAAAGCAGCTCCCGAGAGCCGCAAATGACACGTCGCCCCGCGCTTAATTTGCAGTTCTGGATAATTGGATTGATTAAAGTTGAAAGTAACGGGGGCAAATGGCTGACCAGAAATCTTACGTGAAATGGAAATGGATACACAATAGCGAGAGCGAGAGAGTCGCGGCTTTATATGATATGACTCGGAGATACGGGGGACACAATGTGCTCACGCTGCTCGTTACCCATTAGAAGGGATCAGACAAAGAGAGCGGCAAAAGAGGACTAAAAACGGAGACACAAAGTTATCAATGACACTGGTCACCTTCTAAAAGACGGATTCATATCAGCAGCTGCGGGAAACCTGAGGTTACTGAAGAAGCTACAGTCACATATGGAATGTCTCAGTTATATTCTCATACATAGGGGCAGTATTATAGTAGTTATATTCTTGTACATAGTAGGCAGTATTATAGTAGTTATATTCTTGTACATAGGATGAAGTTTTATAGTAGTTTTATTCTTGTACATAGGGGGCATATTTTTGTATTTTATATTTTGTACATAGGGGGCAGTATTAAGAAGTTAAAATCCTTAAAAATAGGGAAAAAAAATTAAATAGTAGTTATATTTTTTGAAACATAGGGGGGAAGAATTATAAAAAGTTATTTCTTTTACAAGGGGCGTATTAAAGTAGTTTATTTTTGTACTTAGGGCAGAATTAAAAGTAGTTATTTCTTTTTACATAGGGACAGTTTTTATAGTATTTATATTCTTGTACATAGGGGGAACGTATTATGGGTAGTAATTTTCTTGTAATAGGGGAGTTTTAAAATTAATTTATATTTTTTGTACATGGGGGGAGTATTATGGGAAATTTTAAAATTCTTGTATTAGGGGGCCAGAAATTAAAGTTTTTTTTAAAATTTTCCTTTGGTTTTTAAAAACTAAGGGAAAAAGTATTAAATACGAAAAGGGTTTTTAAAATTCTTGTACATAGGGGGCGTTTTTTTTGTATTTTATATTTCTTGTACATAGGGGGCAGTTTTTAAAATTATTTAAAATTTTCCCTTGTACATAGGGGGCAGTTTTATATTAGTTAAAATTCTTTTCATGGGGTGAAGAAATTATAGTAGTTTATATTCTTGTACTTTGGAAGCAGTATTATATTAGTTATATTTTTTGGGGACATAGGACCCCGGTATTAAAGTAGTTTATTTTCTTGTACAATTAAAAAGGAACGAAATTTTTTAAGTATTTAAATATTCTTGTACATGGGAAAGCAGTATTTTTGAGTTATATTTTGTACAAAAGGGCAGTTTTAAATAAAAGTTATATTTTTGTACAAAAAGGGGGCAGTATTATAGTAGTTATATTCTTGTAAAAAGGGAAGGGAGTTTTAAATAGTAGTTTATATTCTTGTACAAAAGGGCAGAATTATAGTATTATATTTTGTACAATGGGGAAATTTTATAGAAATTTTTAAAATTCTTTTTCTTAGGGGAAGTTTTTAATAGTAGTTATTTTCTTGTACAAGGGGCAGAAATTATAGTAGTTATTTTCTTTTTTCATAGGGGAAATTTTTTTAGTAGTTATATTCTTGTACAAAGGGGCAGAAATATAGTAGTTTTTTTTCTTTTTAAATTAGGGGAGTTTTTTTTTATTATAGTATTTATATTCTTGTTCTTAGGGGCAGTATTATGTAGTTTTATTTTTTGTACATGGGGGGCATATTATAGTAGTTATATTCTGTACATAGGGGCAATATTATGGGTTTTTATATTCTTTTTACATAGGGACAGTTTTTATAGTAGTTATTTTTTCTTGTTTTTAAAGGGGCAAAATTTAGTAGTTTATTTTTGTATTGGGGGACTGAATTATAATAGCAGTAAGGGCCCTTTTAAAAAAAAAGAAATTTTAACAGAAGACGGGGGGAGAGCCAGGGGGAACAAAAAAGAGGTAGAAGGTGATATAGGTATTTTTATTTTATTGTCACAAGTAGCACAAAAATTTTTTATAAAAGACAAACCCTTCCCCCTATCAATAGAGTCCTTTTTTTTCAAGGGGTTGAGAGTTACTTATAGTGTTTAAAATTTAAATTTTTTGATGCAAAAAATCCTAAGCGCCCCTGGGGTGGGCATTTAAGAGTTTCATTTTTGGGTCTCTGTGATTTGGGGGGGTTGGGGCTCGCATCATGAATCAGTTTTTTTGATAAAATAGCAGGATGTGTAAATGTTTGGGAGATGAATTTTTGGATGGGTTTCTTCTTTTTGCCCCCCAGCGGGGAAATTTAATGAAGGGGGTTTAAATTATTTTTTTTCCTCTCTGTTATAAAAAAGCTTCGATAATGAAATAAAACTAAAATTTTTTGGGGGGCAAAGCAGAAGAAAAGTTTCCGGGCAGCACATATTGTATTGTAAATTGAGAGGGGAAATTTGGGCCCTCCCCCCCAATTTTTTCCCCAGTGATTTACGGTATAAAACCCCTTCGGGGGGTCACATGTGGAGAAAGATGCGTTATGCAAATGTCTGTGTTAAAGCAATATCAGTCGGAAAATTTTTTTTTTCCTTAAAGAGAAAATAAAGGCGTATTGGAGGCCCCCGTCTCTGCTTGGAATTTAAATTTTACTTGTTGCTGAAAAATTATGTTATCCGGATCTCTCCTCACCCAATCGGGGAATTGTTTTGTTTTTTAATTGCTCCATTTTTTTTTCCCCTGAGACGGAGCCGCGTAAACCATCGTTGCAAACAGTTCACTTGTTTTAAATCAAAAGGGTTTGAAAAGTAAAATGGGAGGCAAAAAAAAAGAAATACTTTTTTCCCTTTCCCCAAAGAAATCAAAACTTTGGGGCCCCCAAGTTCTGCACGGGGCAAAACGGGGGGGTGCTTGGCAGTATGTTGGCATCTTTTATAATTAAAGGGGTGGCTGATGTGGCCCACATGGACCCCGTATGATGGAAAGGGATACCTGTATGGTGGACCAGGGAACCCCGTATGATGGAACAGGGAAATACCTGTATGATGGGAAAAGGACTCCCTGTATATGAAAAACATGGATTTACCTGTATGTGGGACAGGGTTTTCCCCGAAATAATGAGACAGGGGACTCCCCTGTTGTTTGGAAATTCACTCCCCTGTATGATGCCAACAGGGTACCTGAAAGATGAAAAGGAACCTGTATAAAGGGGACATGGGTCCCCTGCATGATGGGACTTGGATATGTATGAGGGCACAGGGAATACCTTTTATGAATGGCACATGGATACCTGTATGAAACCCAAAAAGGAAACCTGTATGAGAACAGGGACTCCCTGTATGATGACACATGCACTCCCTTGTATGTGACCCAGGGGGCTACCTGAAAATGAGGGCACAGGGAACCTGTATGAGGGCACATGGACAAACCTGATGAATGACACGGGGAATCCCTTTTTTGATGACACAGGGAATACCTGAATGATGGCCCGGGGGACTCCCTTTATGATGGACAGGATCCCTGTATGATTAATACAGGGACTCCGGGTATGAGACACGGTAACCGTATAAAGGGACACATGCATACCTGTATAAATGACAAGGGGGAAACCTGTTATGATGACAGGGGGATTCCTGTATGATGAAATGGGCTACCTGTATGATAGGACATGGAAACCTTTTTATAGGGCCCAAAAGGACTACCTGTAGGGATGACAAAATGGACTCCCGGGTTTTGGGGGACACAGGGGCCCCTACCTGTATGTGACAATGGACTACCTGTTGTTGGAAACTTTTGGCTCCCTGTATGATGAAAACATGGACTATGTATGAATAAGGATCCCTTTTATGGTGACCCCTTTAAACTATGTTTTTGGAAACAGGGGATACCTTTATGAGGGCAAAGGATTTGTTTTGGGGGAACACAGGGACAACCTGTATGATGACACAGGGGACTATGAAATGATGAAAAATGGATTTCCTTTTTATGAAAACCACAGGGGTACCTTTAGAGGCACAGGGACTACCTGTTAAAGGACAAGGGGACTACCTGTATGTTAACTGTACTCCCTGTATGGTGGACTGGCCCTTCTATATGTTGGCACATGGACTATTTTGGAGGGACCCCTTTGGATTACCTGTATGAGACAAAAAGGTTTAAATGTAGGGATGGGAATGTACTACCTGTATGAGGGAACTTGTACTCCCTATATGATGAAAAAGGATTAACCTGTATGATAAACCAGGGGTTACCTGTATAAAGGAATGGATTCCCTTTTAAATAAAATGATACACGGATTACTTTTTATGGAGGGCCAAGGAAATGTATAAATGATACAGGGGGGTTTCCCTTTTATGATGCCACACGGATTCCCTGTATGATGGCACAGGGACTCCCTGTTGTTTGATAAAAGGGACCCCTGTATATGACAAGGTTTTAAAAAAAAAAAAAAAGACCCGGGTATGGGGGGGAAAACCATGGACTCCCCTGTATATAAGGTTTCAAAAAGGGGCAACTTTGGTTGGGGTTTGATGAAAAATTGGGTACCTGTATGATGACACACGGGGAAAAACCTGTATTTTGGCAAAAGGAAACAAACCTGAAAGGGAATGAACATGGACCCCCTGTATGATGAAAATTTGGCCCCCCTGTATGATGAAAACCCGGCTTACCGGTATGAGGGAATTTTTGGCCTACCTTTTATGATAAAACACAGGATACCGTATAAAGACAAAGGTGACCTTTTTATAAAGACAATGGATTACCTTATAAAGGGCCACATGGACTCCCTGAAAGTTGGCACATGGACTCCCGTATGAGGGGGACAGGGCCCTACCTGTATGATGACACAGGGCCCTTTTGTATATGGGAAAGGGATTACCTGAAATGTGGCAATGGCCCTACCTTAGGGAATACGGGGCCTCCCTGTATGATGGCAAAAGGAAATCCCTGTAGAGGGCACAAGATCCTTATGATGGGACAGGGATCCCTTTTGATGGGCACAGGGAAAACCTGTATGGGGACACATGGATTACCTGAATGAACACAGGGAAATCCCTGTATGATAAAAACCGGGACTCCCTGTATGATGACACATGGACTCCCTGTTGATGAACAGGGGAAACCTTTATGTGCCCAATGGGTTTACTGTTTTTTTTGGGACATGGTTTCCCCTGTTTGATGGGCCCTGGACAAACCGGGTTAAAGGAAACGGGACTCCCTTATGATGGGAAGGGAAATCCCTTTTTTGAGGGGCACATGGGCTCCCTGTATGATGGCCATGGTTTCCCTGTATGATGGGAAGGGAAATTCCCTGAAAGTTTGGGACAGGGGATCCCTGTAGGGAGGGGGACTGGATTTTCCTAAAATGATACACAGGATTTTGTTTGATAAGGACATGGATTCCCTGTATGATGGGCAAGGGGGACTACCTGTTTTATGAACACGGATTACCGGTTTTGATGGAATGGATTCCCTGTATGAGGGCCCAAGGGGCTCCCTGAAATGATGGGACATGGGCTACCGGTAGGGAGGGGAATGGATCCCTTTTTGATGACACTTTTGGGGATTCCCTGAAAAGTTAACGGGGCCCTCCCTGTATAAAGAGCCCGGGAAATTACCTGTATGATGAAAAGGGACTCCCTGTATAAATGGAAATGGACTCCCTTTTTTAGGGCCCAAGGGGTCCCTTTTATAAATGGCAATGGATTCCTTTTATGAGGGGAAAAGGATTATGTATGGGGGGACAGGGAAATTAGGGTTAATGTGCAAGGGAAATTCCCTGTATGATGGCCAGGGGAATTCCCTGTAGGGATGGGCCCTTTGGATTCCCTGTATAAAGAGAAAATGGATTATGTATGGAACATGGTTTCCCTTGTTGAAAAAAGGGAAACCCCCGGTATGATGAGAAATGGTTACCTGTATAAAGAGACAGGGAAATTCCTGTAAAAGGCACTTTGGATTTCCCTTTGTATGATGAAATTTTTCCCCTGAAAGAAAAAAGAAAGGATACCTGTTGATGGCCATGGATCCCTGTATGTTGGCAAAAGGACACCTGTTAATGGCACATGGACTCCCTGTATGATGCCAGGGATCCGTGATGAGGGGCACAGGGACTACCTGAAAGATGGCACATGGGACCCCTTAAAGATGTTACGGGGGACTACCTTTATGGTAAACCCCTTGGTTTTACCGGGTATGTTGACCCATGGACTACCTGAAAAGAGATAATGGACTCCCTTGAAAGGAGGGAAAGGGAATCCCTTTTATGATGGAAACAGGGGGACCCTGAAAGATGGCACGGGGACTACCTGTATGATGGCAAAAGGAAAACCTGTATGATAAAAAAAGGTTTTCCTGTATGAGGAACATGGGTTTACCGTTTTTGATATAACACAGGAAAAAGTATGTTTGACACATGGACTCCCCTGTTTTGATGAAAATGGGACTCCCTTAGATGAACATGGATTACCTGAAAGTGGCAAAAGGGGACTCCCTGTATGATATAAAACAGGAATATTTTATGATGGCAATGGGCTCCCTGAAATGATTTTAACAAGGGTTTCCCTGAAAGGAGGAAAATTGGGCTCCCCTTTAACCCTAAACTCTTCTATCATTTCTGGATTCCATGTTTTTTTTGATTCCATGCATTTTTTGCATTAATTTTCCTTTTGTGTGGGGTGAATAGGTCTCCATTTCTATTGACACCCCCCCCTCATTTTGAAACCAAAAGTGTGACCAGTCTTCTACTACCTTTTTTTGATTGTCTGCGGGCCTGTCCTAAACCTTCGGCCTGTCTTTTAAAATTACCCTTATAAAATGGGGGGCTCAAACCCCCCTTTTTTAAGTTAAAAGGGTTTGGGTATAGCTTTTTTCCCATTTTTAACCTTGGGCCCAAAATGCGCAGTCCCAGCATCTATGGGCCCCCTCCCCCTTTAAACCCTGTAGTCTCTTCCCTGGGACCAACTGCCCTTTTGTGCTTGTTGCTTCCTTCCGACCTTAAACCCTTTGTGTCGGGTAAAAAGTACCTTCCCTCCCTGGACCTTTGCTACTGCCCTGACCATGTCTTTTGCCTTTCCCTTTGGGCACCATTGTTTCCCAAAAACTGTCCCCACGTTTTTAAACCATGGGGGGGGGGGAAAGCGATTGGGGATTTCCCTTGAAAGAAAGCCCCTGGTCCCTTGCACAAAAAATTATAGGAAAAAGGGCTCCTTAAAATTTTGTTTTTGTAAAGGGGTTGCAAATAAAAGGGGTTAAAAAAATTTATACAAAAATTTTTTTGGGAAAATATTCTCTAATAAAAGGGGAAGGGAATCTTAAAAAAAAAAAATATGAGATGAAAACCAAAGTCCGTGATTGGAAAAGGAACCCAGTAGTTTAGCCCTTTGTTAAATGGTCAGTGGGCAGCCCCCTTTCTAAAAATCTTTAAAAAATTGCAAAATAGAATAATCTCCGTGAAACGGCCGCCATTAAAAACGGGAAAAAAATTTCAAAAAAATAAAGCAAATTTGTTATTTAAAGCGGGGAAAAAGCCCCTTTTCCCCAAGGGAAACGAGAGGAAGAGTCTTTTACTGGCTGCCCGCGATCGGGGGGATAGAAGGGGTTAGGGGCCCAAAACTATGCATAAAGACCGCCGGAAAAAACGGGCTCGGGGGAACCCCCGAAAAAGGGGAGCCACAAAGAGAAGTGCGCAAAAAATTTTCCCCTTCATACAAAAACCAAAGACTTAAACATGTAACAAACCCCCCCCGGAATGAACAATTCGCGAAAGTAACACAAAATGTAGCCTCGGCAAACCACACGCCACGTGGGGGAAGGGGGGGCAGTGGCATGTGGAGCCCCCAAACCAAAAAAACCGGAAAGAAAGGACTTCTTTTGGGGGCCCCTTTTATTTTGGAGATTTTCATTTTTTTTTACAAGACTCAATATTGTGATTTTTTTTTTGGCTGTTTGATGTTTTGGGGCCCAAATCCAAAATCTGTAACGCAGTGCACCTTTTCTTTCATTCCTCCCACCCACACCAAATTCCAATTTGGGACAGTCCCAGATTCAAGGACTATCATGGATGCCCACCACCCACCCCCGAACCCCTTGGGATAGTCCCAGATTAAAGGGTTTTATCATGCATCCCCCCCAACCACCCCCGAATCCCAGGGGATATTTAGATTCAAGGGTTAAATCTTTGCATGCCCCAACCACCCCAAAATCCAAGGGGAAACAGTCCAAATTCAAGGACTTATGGATGCCCCCCACCCACCCCCGAATCCAAGGGGACTGCCCCAGATTCAAGGGACTATCATGGATGCCTCCCCCCACCCCCCGAATCCAAAGGGGACAGTCCCGATAAAAGGCTATCATGGATCCCCACCAACCCCCCCAAAATAAAGGGGCCCAAACCCCAGATTAAAGGGGACTATCATGGATGCCCACCAACCCCCCCAAACCCAATGGGATACCCCCCAGTTTTAAAAGGTTATCATGCAGGTTTTCCCAACCCCCCCCCCGAATCCAAGGGGCCCAACCCAAATTCAAGTTAAAGGGCAGGGCCCCCCAAACCATCCCAAATCAAGGGACAATCCCAGATTCAAGGCTTATATGCATGCTACCAAACCCCCGGAATCCAAGGGGATGGGTCCCAGTTTAAAAGGGCCTTATCATGCATGTCTACCAACCACCCCGAATCCAATGGGATGGGGCCCCCAGTTTTCAAGGAATCATGATGCTTTCAACCACCCCGAACCCAAAAGGGGGAAAAGTCCCAAAATTAAAGGGCCCTTCATGCATCCCTTTCCCAACCCCCCAATCCAACGGGATCGCCCCCCAGATTAAAAATTCTATCATGCTTTCCCCCCCAACCACTCCCGAACCCAAAGGGGATGCCCCCAGTTCAAGATTTTATATGATCCCCCCAACCACTCCGAATCCAAGGGGGATGTCCCAATTAAAGGCCCTATATGCATCCCCCCAACCCAACCCCAAACCCAAGGGGAAATTAGCCCCCAGATTAAAGGGCCCCCTTCAGCATAAAAAACCAAAACCCCCCGGGAAAAACCAATGGGATAGTCCCAGTTTTAAAAGGGCCTATCATGAAATCCCTCCAACCCCCCCAAACCCCAAAGGGGGAAAATCCCAGATTAAAGGGCCCAAATCATACCATACCCAAAAAAAACCCCCCAAAAAATGTATAAAATTTTTGGGGGAACAAGATAAAACATAACTTTTTTTATAAGACATTTAAAGAAGATAAAAAAATTCCCCTAACACCAAAACCAAAAAAAAACCCTCTAAACAAACTAGGGGGTACCTAACCAAAAATTGGATTAGGCCCCCCAAAATAAGGGCGCCCCCAAACGGGAAACCCTAAACTTAAACGGGCCCCTAGTTTTCCCTAAAAAAAAAAAAAGAACAAATGCACTAGGCGGGGCTATAGGGACTAAAGGTGGGGAGAGATACCCCAAGTAAGCCTAAATCCCAATAAAAACATCAATTTCATTGGGCCCATGAAATCTAACGGGGGAACTTTTTAAAAAAAACGGGAAGCACTAAAAAAAATGAAAAGTCAAAATTTCCCACCCCCTGGTGGGGGTGTGGGGGGATGGGGTTTTCGGCCCCAAAAAAATGACCCTTGGGAGATATAGGCACCGTGAAAACCAATCTCCAGAAGGGTTGGGTTTTTGGCCCCCCACCCCATTTAAAATTGTGAAAAAGTGGAGTTTTCCCCCCCCAATTTTGGGTGTTATGGCCCTAGGGGCCAAAAAAAAACCAAAACCCCCAACTATTAGGGTAGAGGGGTGTCCATGTATGACTGGTACGGGGGTTAGAGGGATCAGTTTTAGTGACTGGTACGGGGGGGGGTTGGGGAGGCATAAGTTTAAGGGGAAATGGGTTTAGGGGGGGTTTTTCAGGGGTGGGGGTTTTGGGTAACCGGGTAAAGGAATCGTGTAGTGTACAGGTAGAGGCATCGTGTAGTGACGGGTTAAAAGGGGTCGAGGGTTTCTTTTGTAGTAACTGGTAAAAGGTTTTGGGGGGAAGGCCCAAAAGTGAAGTGGTAAAAAGGGAGAGGGACAGGAAAGGATTAAACGGGAAAAGGGGCCACGGTTGAAGTGATTTGGCAGGGAAGACCCCGGTTTTAAAAGTGTCCCCATTAAGGCATAAATTGAGGGATTTTGGTAAAGGGTTGGGAAGGGCATCAGGAAATTTAACTGGTTAAAGGGTTAGAGGAAAACAGGGAAAAGGACTGGAAAAAGGGTAAAAAGGATCAGTGTATGACTGGTAAAAGGGATATAGGCATCGGTTTTTTTAAAGGACGTAAAAAAGGGGTGGGGGGATAAAAGGTTTGCGGGTCCTGGTAGGGAGGGATCTTTTTAGTGACGGGGTACAGGGAAAAGGGGGAAATCAGTGAAAGTGACGGGGTACAGGGGGAGATATTCGGAAAGGGATGGTACAGGGAAGGGGGAAACAGTGTGGGGACTGGTAAAAGGTTAGGGGGGATTCAGTGTATTGTTAACAGGGGAAGGGGGTATTTTGTAGTTTTAGGGGAAAGGAAAAATTTTGTTTTGGGAAACTTGGTACAGGGAAGAGATATCAGGTAGGGCCCGGTCCCAGGGGGGGGGGAGGGTTGGGGTTTGGTGGGGGGTGGGACTGATACAAGGTTTGAGGGCATCAGTGTAGTGATTGGAAGGTGAAAAAAGGGAAAATCGGTAGGAGGGGAAAGGGGTAGGGGATTGTGTAGTGACTGGTTGCAGGGTAGGGGCCTCGGTTTATGATGAAAAGGGTTTAGAGGCATTTTTTGGAATTACGGGTTACGGGGGAAAGGGGATCAGTTTTAGTGACTGTACGGGGTTTAGAAAACTTTGGGGCCCGGGGTGACGGGCAGGGGGTTTGGGGCCCTTTGGTTTGAAAGTGATGGTACGGGGGAAAGAGAATGGGGTGTATTGACTGGTAAAAGGGTAAAAGGCATGGGTGTGGGTGATGGTACAGGGTAGAGGCATGGGTTTTTGGTATGATGGTACAGGGTAGGGGGCATCAGGTAGGGGACTGGAAACGGGTAGAGGTTCAGTGTGGGGGTAAGGGTAGAGGGATCAGGGTAGTGACGGGAAAACGGGGTGGGAGGAAGGGTTTGTAGTGCTGGTACGGGGTAAGGCATCGGTGTAGGGGTACAGGTTTAAAGGGCCCTCAGTGTAGGGGGACGGGTTACGGGGTAGAGGCATCATGTGTAAAATTGGAAAGGGTAGAGGATCAGTTTTGGAAAATTGGTACAGGATTAGGATCAGTGACTAAACTGGTACAGGATTGGGCCCTTGGGTTTAGTGCCCGGTTTAACGGGGGGAGGCTTTCGGGTGCGGGTGACGGTCCCGGGTAAGGCATCAGTGTAGTGACGGGTACGGGGTAGAGGCATCAGTGAATTTTACTGGTACGGGGCAAGTAAATGTAGTGAGGGACGGGGGTTGGGGATCGTGTTGTGGACGGGTTACAGGTTAGAGGGATCATTTGTGTGTACAGGGTAGGGGGGATAGGTAGTGTAAAAAGGGTTTAGAGAATCGTGTAGTAGGGGTACGGGGTAGAGTTTATAGTGTAGTGAATGGTCCCGGGTAAAAGGCATAGGTTGTAGTGACTGATAAAAGGGGTTGAGGCATCATGTGGGGTGACGGGAACGGGGTTTAGAGGCATTTTTTGGAGGGGGAATGGTCCCAGGGTTTAAGGCTCTGTTTTAGTAAACGGGTTTTGCGGGTTTTGAGGCATCGGTGTATGATGATACGGGGTTTGGGAGGACCCTTTGGAAAGTGACTGGAACAGGGTAGGGCATCATTGGGGTATTGACTTGATACGGGGTTAGCCCACTGGGTGCAGTGAGGGGTTACGGGGGTAAAAGGCATGGTTTGAAAGTGATGGTAAAGGGTAGAGACATGGGTGAAATTTTGACGGGGTACGGGGGAAGGGGCCATGGTGTAGTGCGGGCGAAAAGGGTAGGGGGCATGGGGGTTGGGTGTGACTGGAAAACAGGGTAGGGGCATCGGGTGTATGCCCGGGTGCAGGGAGGGGGCATAGGTGTAGTGACTGAAAAGGAAAGGAGGCATCGGGTGTAGTGACTGGTACAGGATAGGGGCATCTTTTGTAGTGACTGGTAAGGGTAGGGGCATAATTTGTGTGAGGGTTACAGAGTAAGGCAGGGGTTGTATTGACTGGTAAGGGTAGAGGCATCGGTGGTGATTGGTACAGGATAGAGGATAGTGTTTAAAAGGTACAGGTAAGAGGGATCAGTGCGGGAAACTGGTAGGGGTAGGGGCATGGGGTTTTGGAGGAGGGTACAGGGTAGACACCCAGGTAGTGACTGGAAAAGGGGTTTGAGAGCAGTGAATGATTTGGTACAGGGTAGGGGCATTGTTTTTAGTGACTTTTGGGGGTTTTAGGGGAAATCATTTAGTGAGGGTACAGGGAAAGGGGATCATTGTAGTGACTGGAAACGGGGTTTAAAAGGGATAAATGTAGTATTTGGTACAGGGTAGGGGCATCATGTAGTAAATGGTACGGTAGGGGGATCAGTGTATTGACAGGAAAAAGGGTGGGGGATCGTGTTGAACGGGTAAGGGTAGAGGTTTCATGTAGTGATGGTCCCGGGAAAAAGGGCACCCAGTGTATGTCTGGAAGGGGTAGGGCCATGTGAAAGTGACGGGTACAGGATAGAGGCATCGGTGTAGTGTTTTGGTACAGGGTAGAGGGGTTTTTCTTTGTATTTGGACCGGAAACAGGGAAAAGGAACCCAGTGTAGTGTACGGGGGTTAGGGGTTTCAGGGGTATGGAGGGAAGGGTTTAGGGGCCCCGGTGTAGTGACCGGTACGGGGAAAGGGGCATCAGTGGGGGAAATGGTACGGATGAGGCATCGGGGTATTTAAAGGTACAGGTTTTTGAGGCATCATGTAGTAAACGGGAAAGGGGGTAGGGGGAAACATGCAGTGATGGAAAAGGGTTTGGGAGGCATCAGTGTAGTGACGGGGTAAGGGTAGGGGGGCACCAGGGGTAGTGACGGGGAAAGGGGTAAAAAGGCATCGGGTGTAGTCGACGGGGTTTACGGGGTAGAGGCATCAGTGTAGTGACTGGTCCCGGGTAAAAGCATCATTGTAGTGACGGGTTTACGGGGTTTTAAGAGGCTTCAGTGTAGTGACTGGTACGGGGGGTAGGGGGATCAGTGTAGGGGATTTTTACAGGGTAGTGGGATCATTTTTGGATGGTACAGGGTAGGGGGTCGGGTGTATTTGGGGGTTCAGGGAAAGAGGTTTCGGGTTTTGGTGTACAGGGTAAGGGTTCATTTTGTAGTGGGGAAAGGGTAGAGGGATCGTGTAGTGACTGGTACAGGGTAGAGGATCAGGGAAAAGTTACCGGTACGGGTAGAGGGTCAGTGTAGTGTACAGGGTAGAGGCATGGGTTGTAGGACTGGGGGCGGGGTTTAAGAGGAATCTTTGTAGTGATGGTACAGGAAGGGGCAGGGTTTTTAGTGACTGGTACGGGGTAGAGCATCGGTTGTATGATGGAAAGGGTATAGAAAGGTTTTGGACGGTAAAAGGGTAGGGCATGGGTTTTGTGGGGTGCCCTGGTCCCGGGTAGAGGCATGGGGTTTTGGGGCCCCAACAGGGTAGAGGCATGGGGGGTTAGTGATGGAACAGGGTAAGGCAGTGGGAAAAGGACGGGTGCAGGGTAGAGGCATAGGTGTAGGGGATGTTTAAAAAGGTAAGGCATCAGTGTTACGGGTTTCCCAGGATAGAGGCAAAAAGTGAAATTGACGGGTACGGGGTTTTAGGGGGCATCTGTGTATGGATGGGGGCAGGGTAGGATCGGGTAGGATGATACGGGTAGAGGCATAAATGTATTTGACGGTTTACGGGTAGGGGCATCGTGTAGTGGAGATACAGGGTAGAACATCGGGCAGGAGGGAAAGGGGAAAGGGGCCCTCGGTGTTTAGTACTGGTAAGGGTAGAGACATGGGTTTGTAGGAGGGTCCCGGGTAGAGGATGGGTGTATTTACTTTTCAGGGAAAGGGGATGGTGTAGGGGGATGGTACGGGGTGGGGGCATCGGTGTAGTGAGGGTCGGGGATAGGGGGGACCCGGTGTAGTGACTGAAAAGGGGTAGAGGAAATAGTGTAGGGGACTGGAAACAGGGTAGGGGCATCAGTTTTAGTGACTGGTAAAGGGTTGAGGCTTTGGGAGGGGGGGGGGGTGACCCTGGTTTAAATGGTACAAAGGATCGTAAAGGGTGACTGGTCAGGGTAGAGGCATCTTTGTGGGCAGGGTAAGGGTAGAGGCAACGGGTAGGGACGGGTACGGGAATTTAATTTCCCCCTCTTCTAAAAGGATTTTGCGAAGACCCAAGGGTCTGTGGGGTAACCAGGTCACCCAAAATTTAACAAGATTTTGGGGACTCCCCTCCCAACCGGGAAACACCCAGGGGGTTTTGGATACGCCCCCCAGATTCCCCGGGTGCTTTTTCTGTTCAGCCCAACCCCCTCCATTAAAGGTGATGGGATTTAAACTTTCTTAGCCCCAGTTTGCAAAAAAAAAAAGAGAAAAACAAAAATCCAGTAAAGTTCTTTTTTCTTAAATTTTCATTTTTTAAGGGGAAAAGGGTTGGGAAACCCCAGAAAAAAATTTAGATGCCCCTGTTAAGGAAATCAAATCCCCAGTTCCCGGTCGTCCATAAAAATTTTGAATTTTTTTTTTTCCTTTTTATCCCAAATTTTGGGTTTTTTCCCTTCCCCTTAATCAAAAAACCTAAATACAACTTCCATGAACAAAAGTCCCCAAAGGGTTAAACCCCTGGAGCCAAACCCCGGGTGATTTATGCGGGGTAGGCCGCCCAAAATTTGTAAGATATGGGCACCCCCCCCCAGCCTTAAGCACAAAAACACTTCCCCGGGGGAAAAGAACGGGAAATAAAAAATTTTTTGGTGACAATGGTGCCCCGGTCGGGGCTCAGTCACGGGGATTTTTGGGCCTTTTCTTTTCCCTCTTACCCAAGGCTTTTCCCTCCCCCAAAAATTGTTTTGGTTTGGGGGGAACCGGCCGGGTCGGGGAAGAGTTGTGGTCGCCCCCAAACTTTTTTCCTTTTAGGATTTTGGGGGCCATTTGTGCCTTTGGGAACCTTGAGGGCTGCAGAAATTCTCTTGAAAACCCTTGGGCCCCGATTGCCCCCTTCCCCAAAAATTTCTGTCTCTGAGCTCCTTGGGCCCAGTTCCCTAGCCCTTTCCATAATTTCATGTGTTTTGATATGCACTGTGGAGTTTGTAAAGGTCTTTTATAAAACGGGGTAGGGTTTTCCTAATAAAAGCCCAAATCGTTTAATTAAAACACCGGGACCCCAATTTAAGGGTAAAAAACCTTCTAAAGGAGGATCAAAGGAAAGGGACACCAGGGGGTTTTGAGTTAAAAATTTTTTGAAAATTTTTTCCCAAAAGAAAAAACCCGGTTTTTTTCTGGAATTACTTAAATGACCAAAAATTTTTTGGTTTAAATTTAATAAAAAAGGTGCGGGGTTAAACATTCCCGCCCCGGGTTTTTTTCGGGGGGCCCCCAAAAATTTTTTACCACATTTTAGGGTTTAAAACCAAGGGGGGAAAGCAGGGAACCCAATGTCGGGGCTCCCGGAACCCCAGGAACCCTTTAAACACCCAGGTTAGGGGGTTTGGGGAAAAAGGGCTGCCCCCCATCCGGGGCCTGCTCCAGGGCGGCCCCCCTTTTCCCCCCCACATTTAAAAGGGTAATAGCTTTAAAAACAATTTTCCTCTGCCTCTAAAAGGGCCCCAAAATACCCCATTAAGGGTTAAAAACAAAATGGCAGGGGGGGCATTCCGGTCGGGGGTTTCCGGTTTTTTGGCCAAAACCCTTTTTACCAAAAAAGGGGTTTAGGGTTAAACCCCGGGGAATGGGTGGCAAGTGAAAAATCCGTTTTTGCCTTCCTAAAAAGGCCTCCTACACATGGGGTTTGGGCAAGGGGGCAGTAAAACCATTCCGGGGTCCTTGGGGCTCCAGGGCCCACCCATACCCCAAGTGGGGTTTTTAGCAGAGGGGCGTGAAAACCCTTTCGGGCTCCAGGCCCCTTTAAAAAACCCAAAGAGGGGTTTGCAGAGGTAAAGTGACATCCTCTGGGGTTTTCAACGGGGGGTTTCCCCATACACCAGTGGAGGGGATTAGCAAAAGGACAGTAAAACCCGTCCTGCTCGGGGGCCCCATACACGGGTAGGGTTGGGCAAGGTGCAAAAAACATCCGTTGCCCCGGGGGCCCCATACACAGGGTTAGGGGTTTAACTTAGGCCCCCGGGGGAACCAGGGGGACATCCCTTTTCTCGGGGCCCCCCTTTACAAAAGTGGGTTAGCAGAGGTAAAAGTGACATCCTTTTCTCGGGGCCCCAAACACAGAAAGGGTTAGCATGGTGCAGTGACTTCCTCTGTTGGGGCCCCCCATTAAGGGGGGGGCCAACAGGTTCTGGGGGGTTAATTGGGGGCAAGGGGGAAAGTGACATCCGCCTTGTACGGGGGCCCCCAAAACGGGGGCAGAGGGGTAGAAAATTCTGCGTGGAAACCCCTTTTTCTGCTTCCTCGGGGCCCCATACCATAGGGTTTAAAGCGAGGTGCAGTGACACCTTCCCCCCTTGGATTCCGGCCCCTTGTCCCCCATACCCCCATTTGGGGTTTAAGCAGGGGTGCAGTAAACTTTCCATCTCCCACCCTTGGGGCGGGTGGGCCCCCCAATACACAGTGGGGTTGGGCAAGGTGCATTGACTTTGTCTGCCCCGATGCCCAATATGAAAAAAAGGGGTTTGTTTGTTGTTTTAGACACATGTGGGCCCAGGGGTTCCTTTTTGACAGGGGAGCCTCCCCCCCTTTGGCTTTCCCCTTTCTGTTTTCGGGCACCTTTGTAGTGGCGTTCCCCTCTCGCATCAAGGGGCTTTTGGGGTGCCCCATTTTTCACGTCTCATTTACAATAGCCTTTCTTTTCCCCCTTAAAAATCCCCGGTCCCCGGAAATCCGAAAAATCACCCCAAAACTAGGGATAAATGCCCCTTTTTAAACCCTTTACGGGAAACAAGGGATATGTGTGCAGACACCCCTATCACACCTTTATATACCCACCAACCAGCGCACCATACAGGTCTTCCTTCATGAGCAATGGGGGTCCCCCGACACCAAAAAGGGGGGTCATAAAAAAGTAAACTCGCCCCGGCTATTGGGCAAAAAAAGGAAAGTTAACTGAACAACAAGTGAAAACAGTTTTGGACTCACAGAGAGCAAGTAATTTCCCCAACCCCACGTTTTAAATCTATGTAAATTTTTGGGAAAATGAGGGAAAAAATGTCTCGGGTGAACTTTGAAAGGTGGGGGGAAAATTATCAGCAGCCGGACAGATGAATGTCAGCCGGTCCCAAGCGTCCTGCAAACCCCGCCCCCCCCCAAATCAAAAAAAGCGACTCCTCAGAGCCGCCCCCTTCGGAAGATAAGACAGCGGACTCCTGCAGGCCGACCCTCCCGAGATCAAACAACGCCCTCCTGCATGGCCGACCCTCCCGAGATAAAAGAAAAAGGGGACCCCTGAAAGGCCCCCCCCCTGGGGAGTTAAAAGACAAGCGATTTCCCGCAACCCGACCCCCTCCCGAGATCAAGCAACGACCCCCTTCAGACCGCCCCCCTGGAGTTTCAAAGCAAGCAAACCCTTTGCAGACCCCGGCCCCCTGCCGGGGATAAAGACAAGCGCCTCCTGAAAGGGGCCGACCCTCCCGAGACCCAAACAAGCGACCCCCTTCGAGCCGACCCGGGCCGGGGAAAAGAAAAGGGCCAAAACTCCTCAACCCGACCCTGCCGAGAACCCCAAAAACAAAGCGACTTTTGCAGAGCCGCCCCTTCCCGGAGTTTAAAAGGAACAAGCGACTCCTGCAGAGCCGACCCTGCCGAGATCAAGACAAGCGACTCCTGCAGAGCCGACCCTGCTGAGATCAAGACAAGCGACTCCTGCAGAGCCGACCCTGCCGAGATCAAGACAAGCGACTCCTGCAGAGCCGACCCTGCTGAGATCAAGACAAGCGACTCCTGCAGAGCCGACCCTGCTGAGATCAAGACAAGCGACTCCTGCAGAGCCGACCCTGCTGAGATCAAGACAAGCGACTCCTGCAGAGCCGACCCTGCTGAGATCAAGACAAGCGACTCCTGCAGAGCCGACCCTGCCGAGATCAAGACAAGCGACTCCTGCAGAGCCGACCCTGCCGAGATCAAGACAAGCGACTCCTGCACCGCCGGCCCTGCGAGATCAAGACAAGCGACTCCTGCAGAGCCGACCCTGCCGAGATCAAGACAAGCGACTCCTGCAGAGGCCGACCCTGCCGAGATCAAGACAAGCGACTCCTGCAGAGCCGACCCTGCTGAGATCAAGACAAGCGACTCCTGCAGAGCCGACCCTGCCGAGATCAAGACAAGCGACTCCTGCAGAGCCGACCCTGCTGAGATAAAGACAAGCGACTCCTGCAGAGCCGACCCTGCCGAGATCAAGACAAGCGACTCCTGCAAGCCGACCCGCCGAGATCAAGACAAGCGACTCCTGCAGAGCCGACCCTGCCGAGATCAAGACAAGCGACTCCTGCAGAGCCGACCCTGCCGAGATCAAGACAAGCGACTCCTGCAGAGGCGACCCTGCCGAGATCAAGACAAGCGACTCCTGCAGAGCCGACCCTGCCGAGATCAAGACAAGCGACTCCTGCAGAGCCCACCCTGCCGCGATCAAGACAAGACACTCCAGCAGAGCACACCAAGCCGCGATCAAGTCAAGCGAGTCCTACAGAGCCGACCCTGCCGATATCACGACAAGCGACTCCTGCAGAGCCTCCCCGGCCGACATCAAGACTAGCGACTCCTGCAGCGCCGACCCTGCGTAGATCAAGACAAGCGACTCCTGCAGAGCCGACCCTGCCGAGATCAAGACAAGCGACTCCTGCAGAGCCGACCCGCCGAGATCAAGACAAGCGACTCCTGCAGAGCGACCCTGCCGAGATCAAGACAAGCGACTCCTGCAGAGCCGACCCTGCGAGATCAAGACAAGCGACTCCTGCAGAGCCGACCCTGCCGAGATCAAGACAAGCGACTCCTGCAGAGCCGACCCTGCCGAGATCAAGACAAGCGACTCCTGCAGAGCCGACCCTGCCGAGATCAAGACAAGCGACTCCTGCAGAGCCGACCCTGCTGAGATCAAGACAAGCGACTCCTGCAGAGCCGACCCTGCCGAGATCAAGACAAGCGACTCCTGCAGAGCCGACCCTGCTGAGATCAAGACAAGCGACTCCATCACATCTGTGCAAAAATCTGTCTTTACAGGCAAAGGGGGTGAAGAAAGGAACCGAACTCAACAGGAGTCTTCTGCTGACACCGTCCCCATGGATGGGGGATGCTGGGCCCGACTGCCTAGTTCTAGGAGTCAGGAACATGCTGCAATTAAAAGAATATGCACATTTTTCGTGTCTACGAGCCCTAAGAGCTAACTGCCCCAAACCTGTCCCTATTCTATCCCTGACCCTGCCCTGTGGTATATGGCCATGACCTTCTGACCCTATTCTATCCCTGACCCTGTACTTTTATATTTGACCAAGAACCCTCTGACCCTATTCTATCCCTGATCCTGTCTTGTGGTATCTGGCCTTGACCTTTCTGACCCTATTCTATCCTGACCCCGGGCCTGTGGGAATCTGGCCTTGACCTTCTGACCCTATTCATCCTGACCATGTCCTTGGTATCTGCCTTGCCTTTCTGACCCTATTCTATCCCTACCCTGTCCTTGGTATCTGCCTGACCTTTCTGACCCTATTCGATCCCTGATCCTGTCTTGTGGTATCTGGCCTTGACCTTTCTGACCCTATTCTATCCCTGACCATGTCCTGTGGTATCTGGCCTTGACCATTCTGACCCTATTCTATCCCTGACCCTGTCCTGTGGTATCTGGCCTTGACCTTTCTGACCCTATTCTATCCCTGACCCTGTCCTGTGATATCTGACCAAGAACCCTCTGATCCTATTCTATCCCCGACCCTGTTCTTTAATATCTGACCAAGACCTCTCTAACACTATTCTATCCCTGACTCTGTCCTCTGGTTTCTATCAAGACTCCTATGACCTTATTCTATACCTGGCACTAACCCTGAAGCTATCCATAATCTACAACTTACCCTGACACAGACCGCGTGTCTAGGACCAGTGGTGGAACTGGTGGAACCATAGCGGCTGATATTGGGCCCGTCACCACTGTTGGTCCGTGTAGCCTCACAACGCCTGGACTCTCTGTCCTGAATGTTCAGCACCATGTCTCAAGGACCTGGTCTGCAAAGTCCCATTAGCGTAGAAGAGCGCCAGCGGCATCCTGCCCTACTATTCAGTCTAGTTGGTCTAAGGCCTCAGCCCTTAGACCTACCAGACATCAGCTGCTAGTGCTAATGTAGTTGGGCAGTAACGTATGCTGGGTTTTTTTTTTTTCAATAGTGGGGCCCTACCTAACTGGGGCCTACATATCTATCTGGGGCATACTTATCTACTTGAGGCCCATATACCTACCTAACTGGAGCCTACTTACCTAAATGGGGCCTGTCTGCCAACTTTAAACCTACCTACAGCCTACCTACCTATGGGGCCTATCAGTGTCGGACTGGGATGTCTAGGGCCCCCCACGGGCCCCGGCTAAATCTGGGGGGGCCCACCAGTTGATTTTTTTCTGGCCCTTTGGGTTTGGCCCGTTTATTTTAAGGGGGCCCACCCAACAGCAAATGAAAAGGAATGCGAAGTCCCTAAAACCCTGCTTCATGTTTTTTTTTCCTTTTCTTTCTATGATTTTAGCCTCTTCTGAGAATGAAATATGCATTTTAAAAAACAACCCCAGGCTAAATGCTCGGGGGCACGGGGGGTTTTTCCCCAAATTTCCCCAAACCCGGGGCCCCTATCTATTTACATACCTGGGGCCCTCAAACCTATCTACCTTTTCCCGGTTTTTTTGACTATCAATTGACTTACCTGGGATTCCCCTACCTATTGGGGCCCCTGCCCCCTATCTGCTTCCTCCCCGGGGCCCCTTCCCAGCCTATAAACCTATCTGGGGCCCCTGACAACCTACCTAAAGCTTTTTAAAAGGTACTTTGGGGGTTTAACCCCACATAATAAAGGGAACCCCCGGAGAGTCTGCTCTGACGATTAACCTTCCTTTCTGTCTTCAGTGCAACTTTTCCCAAAATTTAAAAGCAGAATATAAAAAAATTTTACAATAGGACCATTTATTATCCAACTCTTAACATATAGGAAAAGCTAAAACCTACTGTATTTGTTTTAGTTGTCCGCAGCTTAATATGCATCAGCGTAGGCCGTTATTGCAGTATTGTAAATTCCATGGAAGTCCATATAGGCGAGGATTTAGCAGTTGAATCCAAGCAAGCGTTACAAAATTAATGCAGCGCAAAAACTGCCCTGCGAAACTGCGCCAAAACCGCGCAAGGTTTTTGACGGGTTTTGAAGCTCACCATTGATCTTATGGGGATCTTTTTTTCTGCATTGAAACACTTCATTAATTGATATAAAATTTTTTAGCGGCCCCAAAACACGTCCAACGAAGCGCAGAAAAACCTCGTCATGTGTGAAACTACAACACCGCTTTAACATAGAATCACTGAAAATGAACTGGGGGCGCTTGGAGACTTTTTTGATGCTGGTTTTAGCAAGGAATCGCTCAACAACAGCATCAATCATGTGAACAATCCCTTAAGCAGAGTCATCACATACAGTATCTGACAGGTACATAAGGACAAAATTAATTTGGCCTCTAAGCCAACTTGACAAATATTATTGATTAGGCATACCTTTTCATTTCGTTCTTTTAATTAGTTTAAAGGGTCGCTCTCACACATCCGATTCATCTTACACTCAGTCCTGTTTTATGAATTCCGGGGCGTGTTTTAAAGGCTTTCTACTACAAGGCTGCAGTAGAAGCCATGTCTGTAGCCTATAGCAAAATCCAGTGCTGGCAGCCCTATCAGGAGAGATCAAACAGGCTGTAGCTAGTACAACCAGCCCTCTCAGCCTATCATGAGAGATTGAACATGTCTGTAGCTATAGCAACCAGTGCTGCAGGCCTATCATGAGAGACTACAAACATGTCTGTAGCTATTGCGACCAGTGCTGGCACTGCCTATCAGGTGAGATCAAACAGGTCTGTTGCTATAGCAACCATCGCTGGCAGCCTATCAGGATAGATTGAACAGTCTGTAGCTATAGCAACCAGTGGCTGCGGCAGCCTTCAGGAGAGATTGAATAGGTCTGTAGCTATAAGCGACCATTGCTGGCAGCCTACAGGAGAGATCGAACAGGTCAGGTAGCAATAGCAACACATTGCTGGCACCTATCAGTAGAGATCACACAGGTCTGTAGCTATAGCGACCATGTTCTGACAGCCTATCAGGAGAGACCAAACAGGTCTGTAGCTATAGCAACCAAGATGACAGCCTATCAAGAGGAGATTGAACAGGTCTGTAGCTGATGTAACGCTGAGGATGCAATGCAGCCCAAACAAGAGGGGATATCTAGGAGTAGGTTAGGACACGGTTAATGGACACATATTGCAAAGTGACTTGTTTTTGCAAGATCTTTAAAATAAAAAGCAGCAATTCCTATAGTGAGACAACCCCTTTAAGGAAGTTTATGCAGTCAACTTTCACATTTCTTTTTTAGTAGGGATTAATAAAACTTATGTATGAAAAGCAGTATTGTCGGGGGGAAATGAATTAAAGGGTTATCCGGGAGTCAATGATTTCATAGAACGCTACAAACAACAATTATATTAAAAAGTAAAGCTATTCTACTTCTTTCATGGGTTTCTTTTCTTTTCTTTTGCCTCTTTATTCACCTATCATGAGATCCACTTTTTGCAGTGAAACTTCCTGCTTGTGAGAGGGTCAGTAGTTCTCCAGCAGCTCTTTCCTACAAGTCCCACAATGCATTGCAGTTACAATCTAGGGCTTCCCTGCACCCACCCCCTAATCCTCCTAGCACTGTTGAGCCCTGCCCTGTACACCCTTACATCATCATTCTCAGACAGGTACACCTCATGCCCCTGCATCTCTGCTCCAGTTCACTTCCTGGTTGCCTGCAGCAGGCTGTGTATAGTACTGTGCACCAGTCTGTAACATGGTAGATAAACTTTCTATCCTCATCCTATGATATATGTGATACATGTACAAATAAATATGATTTGGTTTATACAAACATGGAAGGGAGAGGCATGGACCACACATCCTCACACTATACGTTGATCTAATGCTTCTCAGCAAAACTTTACAAAAATGAACAGGAGGTTCTTAGTTACTTTTTGATCAAACAGTATAGGTAGACTTGCCACTTCACGGTGACTTCTATAAAGTGGGTCCCTATACTAAATGGGGGAAGCACTGTACGGCGGCCACCGCCGCAGCAAAAGCCACACAGATGAGGGGCACAGCCCAGTGGCCCAACAGCCCCACAGCTGCCAGACCTAGCCCCCTGGCTCTGGGCTGCACCACCACAGCATCACAGCAGCAATGGCCGCCATAACGCACTGCCACCAAAAAAGGAAAGGTTGACACAGCTTACCTCTCCTGGGCTCCCTGCAAGCAGACTGAAAGAAAAAGGGCATTAACCCTTATACAGACTACTGAAGCCCAGAGCCGGAGGGCTAAGGAAAGGCAGCAGTGTGACGACCACTGGGTTGTGCCTTGCATGTGTGGGTTATTGCGTGCGGCGGTGGCTGCCCATGCAATGCTGTTCTCCAATAGTGTAGGGACCCACTATATAGAGGTCGCAGTTGAAGGTGGTAGTGGGTTTATAACGATGATCAACAAAGATATACCAAGAAAACTCTGTGCATTGTTATAATTTTTGCTGAGAAGACATTAGATTCAGTATTATTTGAGGATGTGCGGTCCAAAAACCTCTCTCCCCTCCTTGTATGATTTAGTTTATATATTTCTATGCATGTGCTGTACATACCCCACAGAAAGTACACAGTTATCCCATCTTTGTAACTCTGCTGTGGGGGAATGTGGATCACCTAGCTTTCCTGATACCCGAATAGTTATCATAGCATCACCAAGATAAGGTGGGTGACATCATTAACAGCAGCAAGTAGAGTTTTTATCGTGGGAAAGCTGTGTGTATGCTGTAGAGGGAATGTGGCATCATTCCTGCAACCCAGTGATGTCAGGCCAGTGTCTCATTGATGCGTTACCCTGGCTCCACTCCTTTGATAAGGGGATAGGTAGACATTTTTCTGAGACTGTTGCTGGATAATCTCAGAGGTCCTAATGCCAATCTCAAGCAATCAAACAAGCAAGTCTTCTGACCAGGTAAACAGGTTCTATTTAGCAAATGTATCAAAAGTACATTCTTCCTATCAGAAGAGGTAAATATCAGATTTTGCAGATAATGAAGTACACGGTAGACTTTAGCAGCTAGCGTGATGAGTCACTATGTATATTTAGTTTCACTGTATGTGTCACATCATTAGCGGTTTAAAACACCCGCCCACCTCACGCTCTGTACATTAATAGTGTCAAATTATCGGTTTATAAAGGAAGCGAGAGCCTATATGCAGCCAGAACTTTCTCTGCCCAGGTCTTTGCCCATACAGGGCGGGGTGTTTTCTGAGCTGAGCTGGCTTCAAAGCACAGCATAGGTGATGACAAACGTCCCTTGAGGTGAACGCAAGCCATGTGATCAAGGACATCACCATGGTTTGCAGGAAGTTGGAAGGAGGGGAGTTAGGAAGGGCTCTCGATCTGGTTTTGCAAAGCAGAAAGGTAAATTTTTAATGAGGCTCAGTTACAAAGTTCAATATAATTTAAGTTCGTGAGCTCTTTAACTAATTAATAAGATAGTCCAGGAGAACCGCTTTAGCTTGTCTATGGCAAATGTGTAGGTGGTGAATTTCTTGCTCGCAGTGCACCAATTGTATCATAGCCTGAGTTTTCTTTCATAGAAGATAAATTAGGCCAAAAATAATAACAAATTCTTGCATTCTGAAAAAACCTCGGGCCTTTGTCTGACGCCTTGAAGCTTTGCTGCGCCTGCTACTTATCTCTGGAGGATGATGCCTCTATGTCTGTTGATTTTTATTTCATCTTTGGGCCTTAATGCTGAAAAATTCCTTCGAATAAACAGGGAGACAGCTCAATAGGAACTGTCAGCGCAGCTCCTTTCATGAATATCAGCGCAACTTCAAGACTGTCAATCACAACCGCAGCTCTCTGACTTGTTCGGATTGCGCGTTTAATTGTGGAATTTCAGATGATAACATGCGCAACAGTCACCGCTGCGCAGAAACAATGTGACGGGAAATTTTACACCTCGCACAGGCTATGTGTGGAGCGCGCTACACATTACCTCGTACAGGATTTTATCACTTAATACTCCTAAGATCGTTTCAAAAGTGTGGAGGACCCTCGTTATCGTGGAGGTATTATGATTACTCGTAGGCGAAGGTTTGATGGGTAGTGCAGCTCGGTACATCTGAAAAACACAGCAATTACCAAATAAGTAGATACATCAAAATAAAAAACACACAAAAAAAGACTTATCCTGTACTTGGTCTGGTTAAACATCCTGTAATATCCTCCAGGCTCGCGCTCACTATTCTGTGTTTTGGGGGGGGGCAGTCATGTTCCATACATTATACTCTTTCCTGTTACTGATCCTGAGTTTCATCCTGTATTATACTCCAGGAGCTGCACTCAGACTATTTCTGCTTGGTGAGTCACTGTATACATACATTACTTATCGTAAGGATCCTTGTGGTACATTCTGTATTATACTCAGAGCTGCGCTAACTATTCTGTGGTGCAGTCACTGTTCCATACATGTACTTATCCTTGTACTGTTCCTGAGTTACATCTGTATGTATTACTTCCAGATGCTGCATCTCTATTCTGCTGTGGTAGAGTCACTGCAAATCATACATTATTCTATCATGTATGATCCTTGACGTTACATTCACTGAATTATCCTCCTGAGCTGCATCACTATTCTAGCTGTTAGTTAGAGGCCACTGTATACATACTTACTCTATCCTCTGTACTGAATCCTGAGTTTACTTCCTGTATTATCTCCAGAGCCTGCGCGCACTTATTCTGATGGTGCAGTTGCAGTCACTGTGTACATACATTTACTTCTTATCATGTGCTGATCCTGAGATACATTCCTGTATTTATACTCCAGAGTCGGGCGACTCACTTTCTGTGGTGCTCAGGTCACTGTGTACATACATTACGTATCCATGTATTGATCCTGAGTTACCTTACTTGTTTTATACTCCAGTAGTGCGCTTCACTATTTGCTGGTGCAGTCACTGTACTATCATTCTTATCCTGTACTGACTCCTGAGTTACATCTGTATTATCCCTCAGAGCTGCATTCACATTCTGACTGGTTCAGTCACTGTACATACCATTAACGTATACTGTTCTGATCCTGAGTTATCATCTCTCGTATTTTACTCAAGAGCTGCATCAGACTATTCTGATGGTGCAGTCAATGCATGTTCATATATTTTACTCTATCCTGTTAGACACTGAGCTTACATCTGTATTATATCTCCACGAGCTGCACTCACAATACTGCTGGTGCAAGTCACTGGACTTACATTAATTATCCTGTACTGATCATGAGTTACAGATCCTGTTTTATACGTCAGAGCTGCACTCATATTATGCTGGTGCCAGCTCACTGTGTACATATTTACTATACTGCTTACAGACCTCGAGTTACATCTTGTATCTTATACTCCGAAGCTGCATACTATTATGCTGGTGCAGTCACTGTACATACTCCATTACTTCTGCTGTACAGGACTGAGTTACATACCTGTTTTATCCTCCAGAGATGCCTCAGATCTAGTCTTCTGCTGGGTTGCAGTCACGTAGTTACTAATTACTTATGCTCGTACGACCCTGAGTTACATCCTGCTATTATCCTCCAGAGCTGCACTCATATTGTGGGTGCAGTCACTGTCCTTGTACATACATTACTTATCCTGTACTGATCCTGAGTTACATCCTGTATTATTACTCCAGAGGGGCTTTTTCTGCCGTTCTCCACTATTCTATGGTGCAGTCATGTGTACTTACATTACTTACCCTGTAACTGAATCCTGAGTTACATCTGTATGATACTCCAGGAGCTGCGCTCACTATTCTTGCTGGCTCAGTCATCTGTGTATCATACATTACCTTTAATTCTGTATGATCCTGAGTTACATCTGTATTATACTCCAGAAGCTGCGTCAAACTATTTGCTGGTGCAGGGGGGGGGGGGGGGGGGGTCACTGTGTACATACATTACTTATCATGATACTGATCCTGAGTTACATCTGTATTTGATCCTACCAGAGCTGCACTCACTGATTCTGCTGGTGCAGTCTCTGTGTACTTACATTACTTATCCAGTATGATCCTGAGTTACATCCTGTATTATGCTCCAGGTGCAATCAACTATTCTGCTGGTGCAGTCATGTTAATTACATTACGTATCCTGTACTGATCCTGTGTTACATCCTGTATTATAATCCAGAGCTGCACTTCACTATTCTGCTGTGCAGGTCCACTGTACATACATGACTTATCCTGTACTGATCCTTGAGTTACATACTGTATTATATCCAGAGCTGCATCACTATTCTGCTGGTGCAGTCACTGTACATACCATTATTATCCTGTACTTGATCCTGTATATATACTCCAGCAGCTAGTATTATGTAACAAGATCCACTGTGCTGCTCTTATCTTGGGTTTTCTGTCCATGTGCGGGCGTCATAGGAAGGGGTCATTTAGGCCCATTCAGAGCAATGAGTCAAATAAAAGTTTATGGTTATTGTTACGGTCAATTTTTTTTTTAACACAAATCATCAAGATTGTATTTGGATGACTCGAAATGAAGCCCCCAAATTTGGGTTGGGAGATATTGACACCACAGGCAGTCCACAGTAACATAAGACTTGCACATTAAAGGGTTTTCTCTCCACACTGATTAGCATTAAATACGAAGGGCAAAGGTAATTACAGGATTATTACCTGAATAATTGCTTTTTGTTTTGAATTTTGCTCTCCTTTCCAAATCAGAGCAGTTCTTTATTTCACTGCTGTGTGCACATGCTTCTCTAAGTTACCGACCAATCTCTGTATGCCCATAAACCAGTAGCCGAGGTGGTGTTATCATCACCTGCTGTGTCTTTATGAGCAGCACAGGAGCTTGTATATGTTTTCATACTGGCCAATTTTAAACAAATTGGAGCTCTGTTGCCTTCTGCCCGGTTGCTTAGATTCTTCATCGCACAACCCCCACTAAAAGATCAGGTTAGCAACTAGGTAGAGCTGAAAATGTCAGTCACTGCTGTAGACTCACCCACAGCCAGAATGGGCGTGGAACGGAAGCTGTAGAACCATCCAGCGAAAACACGAAGCGGGAATTGACTATGTAGAATCTCCCACAGCCTGACAGGACAGTTTGGAGCATTAAGACTGTAGAATCTCCACGGCCGCTCTCGAACAGGAAGTGGAACCCGAAGGCTGTAGAACCACCCACAGCCTAAACCGGAGTGGGAGCCCTGAAGTGTGAACTGCCACGTTAACAAGGAGTGGTGAGTCCAGAAGCTGTAGAAACGCAACTGCTGAATCAGGAAAGTGGGAGCCTGAAGCTGTTAAAACTGTCCACAGCCTCCTGAACAGGAAGTGAGAGCCCTGAAGTTGTAGAACCACCACAGTGAAGGACGAAGCGGTAGCCTGAAGCTGTAGAAAAACCAGCCAGCCTGAACAGGAAGTAGGAGCCTGAAGCTGTAGAAAACCACGAGCGGCCCCACGGCTCTTCAGGAAGCTAGGAGACCTGAAGACTGTCAGCAACATCCCCCCACAGTCATGAAACAAGAAAGTAGGAGCCTGAAGCTGCTAGAACCTTCCCACATCCTCAACAGAAGTGGGAGCTGATATGACTTCTGGAAACAGCCAGAACAAAAACCTTTTAAGAACCAAACCTAAACATCTATCCATTAACACAGGGACACGCATTGTTTATATATATACCTTTTCTTTTTATATGATATTATTACTATAATTGATTTTTGTTTATTTTTATAACTTGACTATTATCCAAGTTTATGATTTTATCATATATATATATATATATATATATATATATATATATATATACTGTATATATATAATTATGTTCTTCTGCTATTATCCAATTTGTTATAATTTTACACTTTTTCATACTGATATTATCCAGTTTATGTTTTTTTATATATATCTTTATGTTCTTCCGATATTATCAGTTTATTTAATCTTCTTTGTTTTTATACTGATTATTATCCAGTTTATGAATTCTTTTTTATATATTTTTGTTTTTCTGTGTATTATCCATTTTGTTTATAATTTTTTACCCTTTTTTACTACTGATATTATTAGTTTTTTTTTATACCTTTATGTTTTTATACTGATATTATCCAGTTTATAATTTTTTATACCCTTTTGTTTTCATACTTATCCAATTTATGAATTTTTTTATATATATATATCTTTGTTTTTCTGCTGATTTTATCCATTTTTGTTTATTTCTTATTCCTTTTTATAAACTGATATTATCTCGCTGTTTTTTTTTATACTTTTATGTTTTTTATACTGATATTATCAATTTTGTTATAATTTGTTATACCTTTTTATATGATATCATCAATTTACGACACGGGGACTATTTCTGCCTTTCCTATGTCTGTATTACCATGCACGCAAGGTAAACAAGGGAGCAGCCTAGAGCACGGCGGCCTCCTCGCCTAACAATGATTGGCATCTTGGTATAGCAGGCAGTGGCAGAGACGTATGTGTTGGCGTGGGCAGGTGAATGAGATGTATTTGCTCTCCTCTTCTACAGCTGTGGATATAAGGCGCTGCTCCCTCCAGGCTATTTATGTAGACGAGCGAAATGCAAAAAACCATAATGACAACTGAACGGTTGTAAGACAATTCCAGATTCACGGGGGTAGATGTCCGGCCGCGGCGCATGATCTATCTCTTCGTCAGATAAAGCATCAAGAAGTTTTTTTTTTTTTCAATCATTTGTAGCTTCTGCTCATAATTCCCTTCCCTCACATCAAGGACGTTTTAGGCGCATAGCGACAACATTACTTCTTTTTGTACAATAAGCCATATTCTTCTCCGTTTTCTCGCTCGTCGCGGTCCTCAGAAAAAACAGCGGCTTATTAATGACGGTCTCCGTTCGCCTTCATAAAATTCTGCCAATCTTACCAGTCAAACGTGTCAAATGGCGGTGACTCTGGCCGCCGGGGGAAAATTTCATCACTGCCAGTGTAGATTATCGGAGGATCTATGTTCACGGCATTATTACGCGTTTACATTGTCGTGTTATGAAGAACTAGATGGAGCTCTTAATATTAATCCAGCGGGAAATATATAGAGGGAGACAAGTACCCCATTTACTGCTCAGTGGGACCTACATAATAGGGGCCGCAGAGTGCACAGTCTAATCTGCCCCAGTGTGTACAATTTGGCCTAGTATTTTCGTATTCACAGAGAACAGTCGTCACAGGAGCTAGTGCACAATATATCCCACATGAGAGATGTCCATATTGTACCTTACTGTGCCAGACCAAAATAATATAGAGTACTTGGGGGGCAGGAAATTGAAATTTATTTGCACTGTTATATCTTTCCAAACAGGGCGCCGTAAACTATGACTCATGGACCTAGGTGCCAAACTTCAGGATAGGGGCTCAGCTACTCCTAGGCATTGGTGAGGGACACAACTGGAAGTGTTTGTTTCTCTATCGGGTATTCTTTGCATTTATGGTCTCCCCAGGTAATTATTGTGGCTTTTTAATACTGGTGGAAAAACAGTTACCTATGTAAAGGTGCAGTTTTTTATCATCAGTTGTTCCCCTGGGGAAGTGTTGTGAACTGCTGTTCATTAGATATCTGCACCTGTCATATTTCCCAATGCAACTTTCCCAAGTAACATTGGGGCTTGTGTTTGCTCCTACTGGGTTCAGTCTATGGTCCAGTACATTGAGCTGTAAGTGTGGCCTTCTAGTGGATTATGTTTTTGGCAAAACAATGACATGACACTTGGCGGGCAGGTAAGTGACGCTGTCACTTGGGCGGGGCAGGATAGTGACGCCTTGACATTGGGGGCAGGATTACCAGGACACTGACTTGGTGGAGGATAATGACACTGACTCTTGGGGTGGCCCAGGGATAATGACGCTGACACTTGCGGGCAGGCATAATGACGCTGACATAGGGGGGCAGGATAATGACGCTGACATTTGGGGCTGGATAATGACACTGGAAACACTTGGGGGCAGGATAATGACGCTGACACTGGGGCAGGATAATGATGCTGACACTTGGGAGGCAGGTAATGACGCTGACACTTGGGGCAGGATAAAGACACTCGAACATTGGGGCAAGGATAATGGACACTGACACATTGGGGGCAGGATAATGACATTGCGGGGCAGGATAATGATGCTGAACCTTGGGAGGCAGGATAATGACGCTGATAATGGGGGCAGGATATAATGACGCCACTGAACATTTGGGAGCGCAGGGACAATGACACTGACACTTGGGGGGCAGGATAATGACACTGACACTTGGGGAGCACGGTTAATGGACTTGAACTTGGCGGGGGCAGGATAATGAAGCAGATACTTCTGGGGGGCAGGATAATGATGCTGACACTTGGGGGGGCAGGATAATGATGCTGACACGTGGGGGGAGCGAAATGATGATGACTTGGCGGGGAGGACTTAAGGACACCTGACACTTGGTAGGCAGGATAATGACGCTGCATTGGGGGCAGGATAACTGACGTGACACTTGGGGGGCAAGATATGGACTACTGACACTCTGGGGCAGGATAATACAACTGACACTTGGGGGACTAGGATAATGATCCTGCACACTAGGGGGCTGGATAATGACATTGGGGCATGATAATGATGCTGAACTTGGGGCCTGGATAATGACGCTGACACTTGGGGGCAGGATAATGACGCTGGAACACTTGGGGGCAGGTAATGACGCTGAGACTTGGGGGCGGATATTGATGTGACACTTGGGGGGCAGGGATAATCGACGCTGACCTATGGTGGGCAGGATAATGACACTGCCACTTGGGGGCAGGATAATGACACTGATCACTTTGGGGGGCAGGTTTAATGATGGCTGGAAACTATGGGGGCAGGATAATGACAATGACACTAGGGGGGCAGGATAATGACAATGACACTTGGGGGACAGGATAATGACACTGACACTTGGGTGGCTGGTGATGACGGTGACACTTTGGGGGGCAGGATAATGACGCTGAAACTTTGGGGGCAGGATAATGCATGGACCACTGGGGGGCCAGGATAATGACGCTGCACTTGGGGGCAGGATATGACATCTTGGGGGCAGTTAATGACACTTGGGGGCAGGATAATTGACACTTGGGGGCAGGTTATAGATGCTGAGACTGGGGAAAGGACTAATGACGCTGACACTTGGGCGGCAGGATAAATGACACTTTGGGGGCCAGATATTGGCCACTTGGGGGGCAGGCTAAGCGTCTAATGAACACTTTGGGGGGCGGGATAAAGACACTGACACTTGGGGAGGATAAATGCACTGACACTTGGGAGGCAGGATTAAGATTACACGACAACTTGGGGGCAGGATATGATGCTGACACTTGGGGGCGCAAGTGATAATGACCCTGAACTTGGGGGGCAGGATAATGGGACATGACATTTGGGGGACTGGATAGTAATGCTGGAACACTTGGGGGGCCGGATAATGACGCTGGAACACTTGGGGGCAGGATTATGATGGCTGACACTTGGGGGCGAGGATAGTGACGGATGACACTTGGGGCAGGAATAATGACACTGACACTTGGGGGCTAGGATAATGAACTCGAACTTGGGGGACAGGATAATGGTACACTGACACTTGCGGGGGCAGGATAAATGATGCTGACACTTGGGGGGCCGGTTAATGATGCTGCCACTTGGGGGCAGGATTAATGACACCATGGGGGAGGATAATGATGCTGCACTTGGGGGCAGGATAATGATAGCTGGACACTTGGGGGAGCAGGATAGTGACGCTGACACTTGGGGGCAGGATAATGACGCTGACACTTGGGGGGGGGAGTTATAGTGGACGCTGACACTTGGGGGAGGATAATGACGATGACCACTTGGGGGCAGGATAATGAGGTGACACTGGGGGCTGGATAATGACACTGACACTTGGGGGCGGGATAATTGGACGCTGACACTTGGGGGCCGGGAAAAGACACTGACACATGGGGGCAGGATAATGACAATGACACTTGGGGGCAGGTTATGACGCTGACACTTGGGGGCTGGATAATGATGCTGACACTTGGGGGGGGGCAGGATCATGGACAATGACATTGGGGACAGGGATAAATGACGCTGACACTTGGGGGCAGGATATTGACATTGACATTGGGGGAGGATAATGAGGCTGACACTTGGGGGCAGGATAATAAATGGGACCACTTGGGGGCAGGATAATAACACGGTCACTTGGGCGGCAGGATTATGCACTGGACACTCTGGGGCGGGCAGGATAATGACACTGACACTTGGGGGCAGGATAATGAAGGCTGGACTGGGAACTTGGGGGGCAGCGATAATGACTCTTCGGGGGGCAGGAATTAATGCACACTTGGGGGGCAGGATAATTGACGCTGACACTTGGGGGCAGGATATTAATGACGCTGACACTTGGGGCGGCAGGAATAATAGACGCTGACATTGGGGGGAGGTTATGACATGACACTTGGGGGCAGGATAATGACACTGACACTTGGGGGGCAGGATAAGAACACTGACAATTGGGGGCAGGACAGGATAGTGACATGACACTTGGGGGCAGGATAATGACGCTGACACTGGGGGCAGGAAGAGGATTAATGACACTGACACTTGGGGGTGAGGATAATGACGCTGACACTTGGGGGGCAGTATAGTGGCGCTGGACACTTGGGGGCAGGGATAGGACGCTGACACTTGGGAGGCAGTGATATGAACGCTGACACCTTGGCGGGCAGGATAATGACGCTGACACTTTGGGGGCAGGATAATGACACTGACACTTGGTGGCAGGGATAGTGACGATGAAACACTTGGGGGCAGGATAGTGACGCCTGACACTTGTCGGGGGGCAGGATCAGTGACATGAACCTTGGGGCAGGTAATGCCGCTGACACTTGGGTGCAGGATAAATTGACAATGACACTTGGGGGCAGGATATTGACACTGACACTTGGGGGCAGGATAGTGACGTGACACTTGGGGGGCAGGATACTGATACAGCTGGACTCTTGGGGGCAGGAATAATGACGCTGACACTTGGGGGCAGGATAATGACGCTGACACATGGGGCGGCAAGGATAATGACGCTGACACTTGGGGGACAGGATAATGATGCTGACACTTGGGGGGCAGTATAGTGGCTCCTCATGCAGTTGTGGCTCCGGGAGGCGCTCTTCCCCGCTGCTGAGTGACTTCCGGCGTCCCAGGACATTGGCTTATAATGGCCTCGGTGACAGCGCCTCGTTATCAGGATTTTATTGCCTCCATTTTCGGTGATTGCGGTAACTTCTCCCGGGTTGTGAGTCTCTGATGCCGGAATGATCCATACATTACTGCTCGTCTCCGGATAAATGATCACTGTGCATTATAATGTCATGTTTCATAAGGACTCAGAGAGTCGGCTCCACTTGGGCATGAATAATGGAGGACGCGGCGCGTTTCGCTCATCGTTTGGTTGATTTTTTCCCCGTCCTCTGTGACCACCTCAGTGTCATTACAACTCATTTGACGGGCAGGCTCTCTTATACAAGATGAAGTGGTTCTTGGCAGAAGTTTTTAAAAAAACGTAGATTTCCAGACCCCACACATTAAATACAGTGGGAGGCGCTGAGACACGGCCAACGATGACATCATCACAGCCCATTAATGCGTCGGCGGCCGTATATAACATGGTGACTTAATTATTACATTATGTGAATTAATAGATATATGAACGTTCATTACTTCACTGCGAAACGCGTTGGCTCGGCCGCAACAACTTTATGAAAAAGGGGAATTAGCAATTCAGCATCATTAAAGGGACACTACATCTAAGGTAGCCAGAAACTTGTACACAGTAGAGTCACATTATTATGACCGGCGCTTAACATCCAGAGTAACCTCTGTGTGCCGCCCAGGCAGAATCTATACGGGTGGAGAGTGATTCCATGAGGTCCAGGGTCATTTTGGCGGTGAGCTGCTCCCCTGTATCGTCGACAGCAAATGAGGGATATGTGTGCAGACGCCTATCACACACTCTCTTATATAGCCCACACAAGCCACGCGCACCACCTGGACTTTCCTTCATTAGCTACACTCGGCTCACATTCCAAAGAAGGAAGTGGTCATAAAAATAGGACTGGATGTTTGTGATCACAGTGTGGGCACTCCATCTGATACAACAGCAGGGAATATATGAATAACTAAGACTTTCTTTGTTGACCCATAGAAACCAATGAGTGCTCACTAGCGACTAATCAGAGCCTATAGTAAACCATTCAAAACCCATGAGCAACCAATCAGATTCATAGCTAACCATCATTACCTATAGCAACCAATCAGACCATATAACCAGAGCCCATAGCAAACAATCAGAGCTTCATAGCCACCAATCATAGCCATCAGCCAACCAGAGATCATAGCAACCAATCAAAGCTCATAGCAACAATCAGAGCTCAACAATAGCAACCAATCAAAGCTCATAGCAACCAATCAGAGCTCAAAGCAACCAATCAGAGCTCATAGTAACCGATCAGAGCCCATAGCAACCAATCAGAGCCCATAGCGGCCAATCAGAGGTCATCTTTATTTCATATACTGCTCTGGAGAAATGAAAGGGGAGCTCTGATTGGTTACTATGAGCTCTGATTGGTCGCTATGAGCTCTTGATTGGTCTACTATGAGCCCTTTGATCCGGATATGCTATGGCCTCTGATTGGTTACTATGAGTTTTTTATTGGTTGCTATGCGGCTATGATGGTTGCTATGGGCCAACAAAAGCACAGTTCTACAGCTAGACTGCTGTTCATACTTTGTGACCCGCCATGTCGATTATGCCTCGCAGGGTCATTGGTTTGCGCCCCAAGTAGGTTCAGGCCGGGCAGGGGAGTTGCATGCATGGGGAGATACCTCTTAAATTAGATTCTTGCCACTCTGTAGCTCACACTCTCAGTCTATCAACTATAATGCATCTTTAATTTCATAGCATGTAATATTAATGCCCGGCGCGGGGGTCGAGGGGAGCGGCTGCAGATTACAGGATGATATTAAACTGGGTCTCGGCGGCACAGCGTCCGCAATACAACCTGATTTGACTTGTGTGAGCTAGACATGCAGTTTCAGTGATTTTCATTTTTTTTTTCCTCTCGGTTATTGGCACTATTTTAGATTGGTGCAGCTAATTTCACATGGGAGGGGTACGCGGAGTATTTAAATTTAAATTAGCTCTTTTCCCGTGCTTTCAATTGCAGGTCACATATTAGAATGCAAGTGTTTTAATTCATTCGGTTCTACTTTATTAAAGCTAAATAACAAAAAATCAGAAACAAGTCCAATTCATGCTTCAAATGTGTCAGCAAAGGCTAATGAATCTCGGGGGCGGGACGGATCCTTGCTATGGAATCAAGGAGGAAAAGCCCCTCCATTTCCCTCTCCCATGAGGACTTATACACTCATCGGGCTTTTTGACAATTCTGAACCCTTTGTATGCTAATTTTTTAGTCTCTCATGGGATAGGTGGTGAAGGAATCGGCTTTTCCTGCCTTTGACCCATTTGCAGGTACTGTCCCGCGCCACTATGCGGGTTACCTTTTCTCATCTGGGACAGGGGGCTTAATGGTCCACCACAGCTTCTCAGACGGTTCCGGCGCGATCGCCATCTTCGCTTATGCGATTTCACTCGCTGGCGATCTGGAGTTGGGTATCTGACCTGGCTGATAGGCGGCGGTTGTCAGCTGTAATTTACAGCTGAGCAAGTGTTGCCCGCTCTATACTCCCTACTGCAGTTATGGCGTACCTGGATGGTCTGGCATGGACGCCCTCCATCTTATGGGGGACAGGTCCCCAAAAAATGATGCTTCAGACATGAGTGATTGATCCCAGCAGCCATAGATCTTTATCAACACTGGTGTCTTCCCAAAGTCCTGGGCGGCCTTTGGACCACCTAAGATTTATATCACCCAGTGTAACTCTCTATCTCTGCACCCCTTATGGTACATCTCTTCATGAATGTGCTCACTATCAAAACAGGACTCACAAACACAACCACAAGGCCAAACTTACTGCTTCAATGGCTGGACTATAAACCTGAACCAAGGAGGAGGCAACACAAGCCCTCTGTACTTGGAAAAGATAAACTATGAGCAGTAGCTCACACACTCATCCACTAGGAGGGCAAACTGAATGTTAAAAACTGCACATGAATAAGTACTGTTACAACAGGATTGCAGAAAAGACCATAATTAGCCTACAACGAGGGACTGCCAATACTAAAATACGATAAGGCCAACCACCTCACGCTTCTATGATGTGGGTGTGGCGGTTGTTGGGGCTATTATAATTAAATATAGATAAGGTGATACAAAAGGCGGCATCTGATACAGAGACGTTTGGTGCACCATGCTGGCTTACAAGCCCCACTTTGACTGCCTCTTATATCTCAATTGGGAGGGCTGGCCCAGTACATTTCAGGTGTCCAACTGCAGTTTGCAGTTGAGAGACAGATAAAACATGAATATACAGTATATAGGAACAACGATCGGGACCCCGAATGGTAAAGAAAACTAAGGGACCAAGGGTGGACATGTATGATTCTTGGCACCCAGGGCCTATTTTTTTTGCGCGCATTAGTAGCGTTCAGAATGCGCTGAATCTTTGAACATGTGCTACTGCGGGTTCATAGATTTAGCAATTTCTAGCTAGAAAGTGACAACTTTCTGACTCAGGTAATACCACTTGTAATGTGCTCTACCTGTTCCAGCTGTAATAGTGCGCTAGTTTTGCCATCCTCCAAGTTCATAAATTGTGTAGCTTCGTCACAAGTTGTTAGTGCAATGCCTCCAGAACACCCCCAACATCAAGGGACTACAAAGTGCCCGCCAGGAGCGCGATAATGCACACAAATTTTGGAGCATGCCTGCTCGGTACATTGTGCACCCGGGGAACTGCGACCAGTTTTGGGCTGAAAGGATGCCAGCCCGTTACATATACTGTCGCTCATAAAAGTTCAGAAATCATCCCCCCCTTTTTCATTTTGCAAAAAAAAAATTACAAAATTAAAAACTCTGCAAATTTGGTATCGCCTGAATTGTATTGACTGCAGGAATACAGATAAAAAAAAAATGTTATTTATTATGAAGAGGCGAATGTCATATAAAAACAAAATCCCTAACAAAATTCGGGCAATTGTGGGTTTATTTTTCATGCTCCACATCGGAATTTTTTTTTCAGTTTCCCAATGTACATTCTATGGTTACGGCCAATAGGCAATATTAAGTAGGAGATCTTGCCACGACAAAAAAAGAAAAACTGCCCTCATGTTGGCCTATGTGTAGATGGAAAATAAAAAAAGGGTTCTGGTTCTTGGAGCAGGGAGCAAAAATCGAAGAAAACAAAAATAGTGTGACTGAAGGGGGTTAAAGGACATCTCAACCTTGTCACACCCCCCCCCCCCCCCCCCCCCCCCCCCCCCCCCCCCCCCTTACTGACTATGTTGGGCGCATCATTAGTAAAACCACTGATATTCTCTTCTATTTACTCACTCAAATAAAATGCATCAATAGTGGGATGAAATTCCGCTGCCCTAACAATTGGCTTACACTGCCCTGTATGTATGGACCTGCAGGACGAACAGGACCCTGGTAAAGGATGTGTGCCTGAGCCAGAATTGTTGGTATTTGGCTCTACATGCACTGTATGTATGACTGCTGAAGGAACAGCCCAGACCGGGGTAAGGTGGTGCCTGAGCCAGACTTGTGGTATTTGGCTCTCACTGCCCTGTATGTATGACCTGCAGAAGAACAGATCAGTCAGGGTAAAGTGGTGCCGTGAGCCAGACTTGTAGTAATAGTCTCTACAATGCCCTGTATGTATGACCTGCAAAGAAGAACAGAGCAGGGTAAAGGTGGTGCCTGGAGCCAGGACTTTTGTATTGGTCTACACTGCCTGTATGTATGACCTGCAGAAGAACAGACCCTGGGTAAAGGTGGTGACTGAGCCAGACTATGTGGTATTGGCTCTAGCACTGCCCTCTGTATGTATGACCTGCAGAAGAACAGCCAGACCAGGGTAAAGGTGGGTGGCCTGAGCTCGACTGGTGGTATTGGCTCTACTCTGCTGTATGTATGACCTGCAGAAGAAACAGCCCGACGGGGTAAAGTGGTGCCTGTTACCAGACGTGTGGTATTGGCTTACACTGACCCTCGTATGTATGACCTGCAGATGACAAGACCAGGGTATAGGTGGTCCTGAGGCCAGACGTGTGGTATTGGCTCTACACTTGCCCTGTTGTATGACCTGCAGAAAAAGAACAGCCGACAGGGTTAAAGGTGGAGCCTGAGCCAGACTTGTGGTTTTGGCTATACACTGCCCTGTTATGTATGACCCTGCGAGGAAACAGCCAAAGACCAGGGTAAAGGTGGTGCTGAGCTTAGGACTTGTGGTATTGGCTCTACACTGCCCTGTATGTATTGACCTGCAGAAGAACTGCCAGACCAGGGTAAACGGTGGTGCCCTGAGCCTGACTTGTGGTATGGCTTCTACAACTGCCCTGTATGTATGTCCTGCAGATGAACCAGGGACCAGGGTAAAAGGTGTGGCCTGAGCCAGACTTGTGGTATTGGCTCCTTACCACCTGCCCTGTATGTATGACCTGCAGAAGAACAACAGACCAGGGTAAAGGTGGTGCTGAGCCAGACTTGTGGTATTGACTCTTACACGTTACCCCTGTTTGTTTTTTACCTGCAGAACAACAGCCAGGGTACCGGTGGTGCCTGAGCCAGACTTGTGGTAATGGCTCTACACTGCCCTGTATGTATGACCTGCAGAAGAACAGACCAGGGTAAAGGTGGTGCCTGAGCCAGACTTGTGGTATTGGCTCTACACTGCCCTGTATGTATGACCTGCAGTAGTACAGACCAGGGTGAAGGTGGTGCCTGAGCCAGACTTGTGGTATTGGCTCTACACTGTCCTGTATGTATGAGCTGCAGAAGAACAGACCAGGATAAAGGTGGTGCCTGAGCCAGACTTGTGGTATTGGCTCTACACTACCCTGTATGTTTGACCTGCAGAAGAACAGACCAGGGTAAAGGTGGTGCCTGAGCCAGACTTGTGGTATTGGCTCTACACTACCCTGTATGTATGATCTGCAGAAGAACAGCTTCATACATTCTGGCTCATTCTGCAATGCCTTATAGCTATTTAGAACTGACCCGTCACTGCCAACGTTCATATATGTCGCCCAAAGACTCTTCACGGACAGAATAGAAAAATGCAATTTCAAGCAAGTGCTACTTCTAAATGTAGCTGTAGAAAAAAAATCTCTCTTGGCTCGGATCGCCGCTGTCCTCACATTCGGCCACTGAAAAGCCTCTTCCAGTTTTGTTTTAGTGATAAAACTTCAGCTTCAATGAGCATTTCATTCAGCATGTTCATAATTATTGTGCGTGACAATTACATCGAGAGTAATTGCAATTTAATACCTCTCTACAAGCGAAAATTGCCGCTTTTAGCTGGAAAAGTGCTATAATAATGAACAAAATCCCCGAAGTGATGAGTTCTTAGTACCTCCGGCTACTGCTGCTTAAATGGCTGACTCTGCACTAAGTGCAATTGGAAAGGCCAAGCGGCTGCGGAACAATGGAGGAGTACAGGACCTGCCTGCTAAACAGAACTGGCGGAGAATACTGCGGCCAAAAAATACCGGGCATTGGGGGTCTCAGATCCAGGAGGACGCAAAAAAGGTATAGTGAAAAGGATAGCTGCGTTTGGTATGTAACGCCACTGGGGGGAATCAAAAAGCAGTTAGCTCCCAAAAAAATTTCACCTGCCTTCACAGAAGAGGAATTACAAAGTGTATAAAATAAAAAACCCTTGGTAGATGAAGACAGGTGCTCGGTTTGATGGGACCTTTTCCCCGAGCAAAATTGTTCCAAACACTTTTTCCTAAAGAGCCCCCCCTATGAAACCCCCAAACACGGAACCTTTTTATCCTGATTAAACCCAGACACCTTTCCCCCCAAATAGTCCTTCAGTTTAAAAAACTAAACCCAAATTATGGCTTTCGGGGACCTAAAAGGTCCCGGATAAAATCCAACAAAAACCGGGAAAAACATAAAGGGTTGACATGTCCCAATAGCAAGCGCCTTTTTTTTGGTTTTTTTTGCGCCAAAAAACATTTTTTGAAAAAATTTTCTCGTGTAAAAGAACTGTGCACCCAAACATAGGGCTTAAAAGCTGGGCATGACACAATGAAATTTGTTATGCAAAATTTGGGATATGCTGTGCGCTCCAAAGGGCAATGGCCTCCGGGCGCTTTTCTTTCCAAACCCAATAAATACGCTATGCACTGTGTTTTATAAAATGCCCCTTTTTTAGGGCTTTTAAAGTTTACTATGCAAGGTATCCCCGAGGGCCGTTTTTTCAGAGGATGGCTTTCCCACGATTTAATGCCCCTAAAAATGCCATGGCCCCGCCAATTTTCGACATGTCGTCCCAAATCGGGGGTTTCTGGGCTCTAAAATTGGCCAAGTGAGACTGAGGCGGGAAAAACAAAAAAATTAAACCCTGACAAAACTGCCCAAAAACTGGATAAAAACCCATCACAGCGAAATAGACAAGACCAAAATTGTATATACTCTGCACCAAACCCCCTTTTTCGTGAGCTTTAAAGGGCCTAAAAAAGTAAGGTCCCTGGACAGGTCAGTGACAAACAAATTCCTGAGCGTTACCTTTTAAACCCACTCTTTTCAAAAACACAGGACGAAAAGGACAGCCCATAACCAGAGACTCTGCTAAACCTAAAAAGCAGGAGGGTTTAAAATGGGGGGAAAGATTTCCCTGCAATTCTAAACGGGTTTATGGCCCCTTTGGAAAACAAATGATCCTTTGGGGTAAAAAATTTTGGTTCAGGTCCAGGTCCCCCAGAAAAACCCACGGATTTCATGCCCAAAAAGCTAGTCCGGGTTTTCCCTCACCAAAAACTGTCTAAAGGGATGTAATTTTGGGGCGGGAAAGGGGTTTTTCCACTTAAAAGGAACCAGTGGGGGTAGAAAGAGGAGCATGGCATATTGGAGTTTTGTCAACGGGTTTTGGGGGTTAGGGGTCATGGAGGAAAGCGGAGTCAGGTCAGTAAAATGGGTTTTAACCCCGCGCCCCTGGGGGCCCGGGCCCCCGGGGCCGCGGTCACTTAAAGGGCCCCCCAAGCCCCTGCCCCCTCCCTTTGCCGGGGGCCCGGGGTTTCCGGCCCAGGCGCACCCGGGCCCCGGCATGCGCTGCGCTGCGTTTACAAACCAAATGGTTTGCATCCGGGTTTCCCCCTTTCCCAGCCCCATGCGGCAGTTCGTTTCTCCCTGCATTTTTCCCGGGGGCCCAAAAAGGGGCCGCGCGCGAGCGGGTTTCCCTTTATTTTTAAAGGGATAGAACCAAATTGGTCCCCCCCCTTTTCCCCCTTTTGGGCCCTTTGAGCTTGGGCTTTTAGGTATGCTTTCCTGCCTTCGGCCCCCAAAATTTTTTGGTTTGTCCCTACGTTGGGCAAGGGTTTGTCTGCGTCTGCTGGCTTTTCCCTTTTGGACTGTTCCGCATTTACGTTTTCTGCTTGCCTCGTCGCCCTGCCTAGCCTTTTTCGCCACTGGGTTCTACGTTTCCAGTGTCCTGCCTATTAAGTACCAGCCCCGGGTGTTCCTGTCCCTACGTCCCCTGTTTTCGGCGGGTCCCCGCGGGGTTTCCCGCGACCTGGGGGTTCCCCTTGCAGCAAAGCCCTTCCTGCCTTGGGGGTGGGCCCGGTGAAAAAAAGGGGGCCCCTTAGCCCTTCCGCCCCCCGGGACTGGGTTTCGCCAACCTAGCGGTGACCAGGGGAAATCCCCCTCCCGTTTCGTTTAGGGGGGCCTGACGGGAGCCACAAGTATTTTTTACATTCATGCTTCTGTTTTTTCCTAGCAAGGTTGCGGGAAACCCCAAACCTCTGCGTAGGGGTCCCCCCTGCGCCCGGGAAACAAACAAGCCTAGGCTTCGTGGGGGGAAAGGCAAAACGGGGGCAGGGAAAACTTTCCTCTCCCCCAAATTGCCCCGGAGGGTTTCACCAAACGTTCCCCCCGGGGATGGGCCCTTTTCGATTTTCCCGCCTTTGGGGGACTCTGGGTCGGCGGGAACTTCACCCAAACCCGGCTCTTGTGGATAGGTACGGCTGCCAGTGATTCCCTTGGACAACCCTTTTTCCCTTTTCTTCCGTGAATGGAGAAGTCCCCCCTTTAAAACCTTGGGCACCGCAGCACCCCCTTAAAGGGTTAAAGTATAGGATTTACTACATCGGGAAAAGATCTTTTTCCCCTTGTTTGCCATGCCCCCGCAGTCTCTCCTTTGGGGCTTCCTTGGCTGCGGGACCACACCCCCAATCATTAAATGGGAAACGGGCGAAGTCACTGTTGGGGCCCCCGGTTTTCCCTTTCCCCGTTGCTTTTTCGGCACCACTTTCCTTCCACGTTTGGGGGTTTTCCCTTTAAACCTTTTTCCTCCCGTTCCAGCTAAATCGGGTCTTCTGTCATTACCGGGCGTTTGGGACGTGTTCTCCCAAGAAAAAGGGGGAATTTTTTCCCCCTCCCCGGGGCCCTACGTTTGCCCTTTAAGACTCCCACCCAAGGTTTCTACCCCTCCCCGGGGGTTTGGAGTGTCCCTTCTTGTCCCGGCGGGGGAAACTGAGGCCATGTCGGCGTATATAAAGGGGAAAATTCGGGGAAAAGGGGGGTTTATCCGAAGTCTTCATCCCCCGAAAGGGGCGGCTTTTTTTTTGTCGAAAAAGGGAGGGTTTCCTTTTGGCCGGAATGGGGACTATCGAGGCCTTTAAATTTAAGCCCATAATCAAAAATCGTTTCCCCTTGCCGTTGATTTTCGGAGCCTCTTCGATGGACCCGGGAGCAACGGTTTCTAAAGCTGCCCTCCGGGGCGCTTCCCAATTTCTGTTTGGTATCCCGCGAGGGGGGCGAAGGGAAGACCCCCCTTTAAAACCCCCGCGATGGCCATTATGAATATCTTTAATCCCCTTTGGCCTTTGAAATTGCCCCCGGTTTTTTCCCGGGAAATTTTGTAAACGACATCTTCCAGACTTTTCTACCACTGGGGAAATTGTCTACTTGGAGGACACGGGGTTTTAACCCCCCAAATTTTAAAAACCCCTTCGGGTCTTTGTTCGTTTGGTACTCTCTCCCCTTAGACGAAACCCCCCTTTTTTACCCCAAAGGGTTGGAGAAGTGTTTTTTTGAACGAACCAGTTTCCCTTTTCCCGGGGGAACCAAAATCTCTTTCGAAAGGGCTTTAAAGGGGTCCTGAAAAGTCTTCGGGAGTATTGAAAAAAGGGCCCCGCCCCGCGGTCCTTTTGAGCTTTTCCCGCGGTTCATCCGGGTTTTTCCAACTTTCTTTCCCCCAAAATTTTTTCCGCATTTCTCCACGGTCATAGCTCCTATTTTCGCTTCCCCCCAGAAAAAGGAAATAACCCCCGTCTATGGACCTCGGAGGCTGAAAAAGCCTTTGCCCGGGGTTTAAAAACAGCCTTTTCCTCCGCCTCTGTGCTTCATTCCCGGACCCCGAGAGCCCCTTTTTTCTGGAAATTGTTTCGTCCTCAGTCGGAGCTGGAAACTGTTTCTTCTTTCAAAAGAAAGCCCAAAGGGGAAATTTTGTCAAACCCGTTTGGGTTCTTCTCAAAGACCTTCTTGCCAGGGAGAAAAAAATACTCCCTTGGGGGGAAAAAGAACTATGGCGATCAAATTTTGGCCCCTTTGGGGGAATGGCCCGGGATTTCCCGGAGGGGCTTGGGATCCTTTTGGGCCATCTATACGGATCCTAAGGCCCGCTTTACCTACAGACAGCACAAGCTTGAATTATTCGGGGCCCGGGGGTCCTTTTTTCTTTTTCGTTTCAACTTCATCCCCCAAATTTTCCCGGCCCGCCCCAAAAATTCAAGGACGGGTTTCTCTGTCCGTGCAACAGTTTCCCCCGACTTGAATCTGAACCCCCAGTTTAAGATCCCCCCCCCCCCAACGTTTTTGGTTCTGCTTTCACCCATAAGGTTGCGGGGGAAAACCCACTGGTTTAAAACCCTTTTTGCGTCCCCCCCTGAGGAAACGCATTCTGTCCTGGGGTCACGTTCCAAAGTGGGGGGTCCCTGGGCTATCGTAAAATCTCTCCCCCCTCCCTCGGACCTTCTGGTTCCCCCCCCCGCACAGGGCGTCAAGGTTTCGTGGGGGGCTTGCCCTAATTGTGTCGGGGGGAAAAAGTCTGTCTTCGAAACCCGCTGGTTATCTGTTGCCATTGCCAGGGCCCCAAACAAAAATGGAGCCACATCGTATGGGGCTTTGTGACTGTCTACCACCCCCCAAGGGGTGTTCGGTTTTTTGGGGGCGTGGTGGCCGATTTTCCAAGATGGCGCATTTTCCCCACCCCTGCCCGGTCTTTCCCTTGGTCCCGAACTGGTTCATTGTTCATACGCACATCTTTCCCTTTGCTTTGGGTTTTTCTAAAAAAACGTCTCTGATAGAGGGACAATTCACCCCTCGTTTTTGGCGTGGGCCCTTTTGCCTTTTGGGTGGGAATTTTAAAAAGGGTTTTCGTCTGCATATAAACCCACAGTCAATGGCCAAAATGGAGCGGAAACAACCCCGGTTCCCGGTGAACTACCCGAAAAATTTATTTTTTGCCGCAAGAGGGTTGGGTCTTCTGTTCCCCTGGGGGGGTTGCCTAAACAACCATTCTAGCGAGTTCCCCGGAGGGGTCTCCTTTTATGTGGGGTTTGGTAAACCTTTTTCGTCTTCCTTTTGCCACTGTTGCCCCTTTTTGAAGTTCCTGCTTTCCAACAACCCAGTACGAGACTTTCTCAAATTTGGGGTCACCCGTTTAAAAAATTTTTTGTCCCTGCGGCCCCCCGGTTTAAGGCGCAAGCTGACAAGAAACGCAGGCACCTACTTTCCAACCTGGGGAAAAAAGTTTGGCTCTCCCCCAAACACATCCGCCTCCGCGTGCCTAGTTTAAAAAATTTTTCGCCCCGCTTTTCTTGGGCCTTTTTAGCGTTCTACGACGATCAACCCGGGATCCTACAAACTCCCGATTGCCTCCCTCCTCCGTTTTCCCCAATTCATTTTTATTGTTCTCCTGAAACCGGGGATTCTTTAATCAGTATTCGGCCCAAGGGGGGTTCCCGTTGCCCCCACCCCCCAATACCCAAGCCCTTACGAATTTTAAAAAAATCCCGGCATGAAGCGTTTTTAGGGCAAGACTTACTTTCCCCGTGGATTGGAAGGGGCTTCGGGCCCGGAGGGTCCCGGGAGCCCCCAAGAAAAAAATCAACGCCCCCCACCCTTTATCCAACGTTTTCACGACTCCCGGGTTTCTGGAAAGGGGGGGGCCCCAAGGGAGGGGGTTTCTGTTTTAAAGCCGCGCGTGCGGTTTCCCGGGCCCCCCGGGCCCGGTCACTACCTCCCCCGCTCCTGCCAAACCCCCCGTTTCCCCGGGGGGGGGCATCCGGCCCCCCCCGCAGCCCCCGGGGATGCGCCCGCGCTGCGCTTCTTAAACCCACCCGGCTGCATCCAGTTCCTCCTTGCTCCCCTCGGCGGGCTCTGCTTCTGCCGGGCCCTTTTTTGGCCCGGCCCCTAGGGGCCGCGCGCGGCAGTTCCTTGTTTTAAGGGATAGCCCCCTAAATTTGGGGCTCCCCCTTTTCCCCCTATGGCCTTTGAGCTTGGGGTTTTTAGGTATGTCTTTTTCCCGCCGTCGGCGCCCCAAAAATTGGGGTCCCCCGTTAAACAAGTTTGTTTTGGGGGGGGGGGTTTGGGGGGGGGGTTTGGGTTTCCTCTGATGTTTCCCCATTCTACGTTTCTGTCCCGCCTCGCAGTCCCGCCCCAGGGACTGTTCTGGCCCACTCGGGTTTTACGCCCAGTGTCCTGCCTATTCAAGTCCACGCCCGGGTGTTCCCGTGCCTACGTCACCCGCTTCGGGGTGTTCCCCCGTGGGTCCCGGGTCGGGGGGTAGCGACTGGGGGGTTCCCTGCAGCAAAGCCCGTCCCGCCCTTTCGGGGGCTCCGGGTGAAAGGGCAAGGGGCCCCTTAGACTCCCCTCCCCCCCAAGTAGGTAGCCAACTTCCCAGGGTGACGTGGATCCACCTCCCGTCGCTGAGCCGGGGTTTTGACAAAAGGGGTTTAAGTAAGTACAACCAAGGTATTGTCCCCTGGGGGAATGCAAAAAGAAGTCAGGTCAGGTTACTTGGGAAAACTATCAGGAGCCACCACAAAGTTAGAATAACTACAACTAGCTAACAAGTGAGATACTATATGAGGATGGTCGAGAGGTGAGATATGCAGAAGACAAGTCTTGCCTAATGGTTCTCCTGATCAGGGCGGCTGTATACGTCTAGTACTGTTGTCAGGAGTCCGGATAAAGGATGAAAAGCAGGAGCCCCCCAAAAGAAACCCCAAAACCTTTGCTAACAATACCCTTAAACTTTACCTTGATGCAGGAACCCGGCCTTTCCCCCTTGCAGGAACCCTTTTTTAACAAGAGCCCTGCAACCTAAAATCTCCCCCTGTCCCCACATAGCCATGTTACCTAGCATCTCCACCTTCCCCCAAAACAGCCCCCCTAAAACCTTTCCCTCCCCCTCAGAACCATACCTCCAATTTCCTCCCCGCCCCTTTTATTTAAAAGATATCAAAAATCTCCAAATTTTCCCCACAGGGAAACCCCGTCCCCTTTAAATTTTTCCCCGTCTTCTAAAATCTTCCCAACCCCCCCTGGTACCTGCCCCCCTATATTTTCCTCACCCCCAAACGCCCCGCCCTTAAAATCCCCCTCCAAAACCCCTCAGAGACCTACTGTATAACACTTCCCTCTACTCCATAGTACCCTGCTACCTAATATCTTCCTCAGGCCCAAATAGCCCAACCACCGAATTATCCCAAGTCCCCCCCAGAGCCCCTCGTCTAAAAATTTTTTCCCCTACCCTATAGTACCCGCACCCCTATTAAACTCCCCCCGCTCCCCAAAAAAGTCATGCCAAACCCAATATTCCCTTTTACCCCCCAGGAGCAATGCTATTTAAAATTTTCCATTATCCCCTTGAACCCTTTTTCCCAATTTTTCCCTTTGCCCCCACAGAAACCTTTTGGGTTTAAACTATCTCTCCTT
>JAODAL010028856.1:0-52622 GCA_025379985.1 Phyllomedusa bahiana | reverse complement strand
ACAAGAGCAAAAAATGGGGCACACCTAGAAAAACTGCAGTACATAAAGAAATAAGTCATCCTAGAGCATGGTGTCTGTACAGCTGTAGCAGAGCTGAATTTGTCAATGCAGCAGAGAAGTGATTGTCATGTAGTGCAGCTCCTGGTGATAAAATGATGTGTTATCTGTGGTTAAAGGGGTTGTCTGGTGCATCTAACAAATTAAAGGGGTTGTCTCACTACACTGATTCATCTTACCTCAGTCCTGTTTTCTCAGTTTCATTTTTGAATTCAGTAGCGTGCTTACTGGCTTTACTGGCTACTACTGGCCTGTAGTGACAGGTCTGTAGCTATAGCAACCAGTTCTGGCAGCCTATCAGGAGAACAAAACAGGTTGTAGCTACAGAAACCAGTCCCCGGCAGCCCCTACCTCCCCCAAAAAAGAACATCTACCTTTGGCCTCTTAAGTCTTATTACTAATAATGAAAGGAGTCATTCCCTCACCAAGATAACACCATCAAAATTCTACCAAAACAAATCCCACAACCAAAACTAACTTTACCAAAAAACTACTAAAATGGACCTGATTTACCGCCAAACATGACCAAAATTACCCCCCCACATAGTGAATGAATAAAACCCCCCCTACTACTGAAAAAAGATAAATATTCCTTTATATACCAGTGTAGACATTGCCCTCAAACTGTATATTACCTCCAAAGTGCCCCATATAATGGAGACACCATTAAACCAAACCCTCTGCAGGCTGTAATTCCACCTTTTCAGTGACCATATGTGGTAAACCAGTGTACACAGGCCGCAGACGTATTTTACCACCATACGTGACCATATAGGGGGTTAACACCAGTGTACCGGGCTCTGCAACTGTATATAAACCACCAACAGTGACCATATAGGGGTGCCCCATTACACAGGCTTGCAGACTGTAAAAAACCCACCAACGGCCATTTGGTGAACATTTTACACAGCCATGCGAAATAGTAACGTGCAGTTACATTTTTGACTCCGGTGCGTTTCTCTACGAGTGTTGACTTCCCTTTTGTTCTGAATCCGGTCTAGCCCGCCATGACGACTTCCTCGCTACTTGCCCCCGCAATTTGGGACACAAATATATTAAATCCTGCTTTTCCAGCATCATCCTGCCCTCCAGCCTTTACAAACACCCCGGGGGTTTGAGAGCGGGTACGGGCCCATAGCTTGGGGCCCATCTCCTACGGGGGGAACAGAGGTTAACCCCCTAAGGGGGAAAAGGGTTTGGGTAGCTAAGGGGGCCAAAAAGAGGGTTTTTTTAGCCAAAGGGGGCCTTTGGTAGGCAGGTTTAGGGTTGGTTTTAAGGGGCCATTATAGGTAGGAAGGGTTTAGATAGACAGACAGGGTTAGGGGGGCATAAGGCTTTAAGGCAGGGAGGCTTTTTGGGGTAGATAAGGGGGAGGGGGGCTTTAGGGGCTATAAGGCAGGGGGGGCTAAAAGGGGGGATATAGGCAGGGATAGAGGGGTAAGGGGCTATAGGCGGCAAAGAGGCTACAGGGCTAGATAGGGAGGGTAAAGGGCTACAGGGGCGATAGGGGTTAGGCTACGGAGCAATTGGAGGCCTTTTGGCTACAGGGCAAATAGGGGAGACAGGGGCTAATAGGCAGCTTGGGCTTTAACAAGGGGCCCAATAGGCAGGCTAGGGGCTTGATAGGCAGCATAGGGGCTACAGGCCAAAAAAGCAGGCTATAGGGGGGTAAGGGGGAGAAAAGGAGGGTAGGGGGGATAGGCAGGTTTTGGGGCTACAGGGGGGTAGATAGGCAGGCTAAGGGGCTTAAGGGGCTAAGGGGGAATACAAGTTTAAAGGGGGTAATGGGCAGGCTAAAGGGCTAGATAGTTAAAGGGGTAAGGGGCTAGATAGGCAGGTAAAAGGGTTAGATAGGCAGGCTATAGGGGCTAGATAGGCAGGCTATAGGGCTACAGGGGCTAGATAGGCTGGCTATAAGGGCTAGATAGGCATGCTATAGGGGCTACAGGGGCTAGATAGGCAGGCTGTAGGCGCTAGATAGGAAGGCTATATGGTCTATAGGGCCTAGATAGGCAGGCTGTAGGGGCTAGATAGGCAGGCTATAGGGGCTAGATAGGCAGGCTATAGGGCTACAGGGGCTAGATAGGAAGGTTATAGGGGCTACAGGGGCTAGATAGGCAGAGTTAAAATAAGAAATAGTTTACTTACCTCAGTCCACGCTCCCCCCTGTGCTGGGAGCCGGCAGTGGAAGTAATAGAGCGGAGCTCCATTCTGCTACCTGCGGGCAGCGCTACCTTGAACGCTCGGGCTGGAGGGCCCGGACGTTCAGAGGTAGCATGCGCTGGGCCCCGCAGCTCTGCACCTGCCACAGTGAACTGTTATGTTCACTGCCAGCGGGCACAGGAGTGGCAGATGTAGTAGCAGCTGCCCCTGGGCACGGGCCCCCTGAGGACACGTGCCTCGGGGCAGCTGCTACGTCTGCTACCCCGGTAGTTACGCCCCTGCTGGCAGCATATCAGGAGAGATCAAACAGGTCTATAGTTATAGCGACCTGAGGAGCTGATGCAGCCCATACAAGAGGGGATATCTAGGAATAGGTAGGACACTGTTAATGAACACATATTGCAAAGTGACTTGTTTTGATCTTTAACCTAAAAAGCAATCCTTGAGGTGAGACAACCGCTTTAAAAGAAAACCTCTGGTGGCCTAATAGAAAAAAAAAAATCATATACTCACCTTCCTCCGCTCCTCTGATCCGCACTGGGCTTCTGCAGACCATGCTGCAGTGGTCATGTAATATAAACAGAAGACTGTAGAGACCACAAGGGCCACTAGGAACAGGACTACCGCTTTAAAGGGGTTGTCTCACTACAAAGATTAGCTTTCAACATGTATGGAACAGTACAGTAAATGGAGATGTTTTCCATATACATTGCTTTGTTTATGTTTCTTTGTTGAGGAGATAAAAGTGATTTTCTCAGCTCTGAGAGCACTCAGGGTTCTCTAGGTTACTGACCTGCTCTCCCATGCTGTTTGTCTTATCTGATACATCAAGGACACAGGTTGGAACACAGAACTGCCGACAGCTTGAGAGCTCGAGTGTTATTTGATCTAACAAAGCTGACTAATTACTTTGGTTTACTTTAACTTTTAAGCTTTTCTGGACTTTAGACAAACATCTCCCGTTCGCATGTCAGAGTAATTAGCAGACCTTTGAATACAGAGCTGATATGCAAATTACCCACAGCTTGACCAGGAAGCACCAGGATGCAGGAATGAAAGCTACTTTTGGCTCTGTTAAACAGCATGGTGAGACAACCCCTTTAACCATGGTACTGTAGATATCTACTGACTTATCAAAGGGCTGCCATGTTTTATGTAAATAAAGTGACATTTATAATGAAAATATCCTGCATACTTCAATTCTTTACCTCTGTTTGCCATCAATTCCCATTTGTTACTATTAGTGTTGAGCGAACAGTAAAAAGTTCTAGTTTGATTAGAACCTTGAACTTTTGTGAGTTCGGTTCTAGTTCTATTCGTCCTCGAGCTTTGAACCCCATTAAAGTCAATGAAAGAAGATGCTCTGGTTAATTTTTATACCTATACATGTGAGGAGAAGCTGTAATTACCATCCATAACAGTGAACTGGATACAGGAACAACTTAGTGAAGAAAATTTGGTTCTAAGAGTGACAGAAAAAAACTGAGAGGCTAAAATACTTCATTCCTTTCAATGGCTAACTGAAAAGATGAGGACAGCTTGCAAGCAGGGGCGTAACTATAGGAGGTGCAGCTGTAGCAGGGCTCTGCATCCTGTGGGGGCCCAAAAGCCCCTTTGAAGCATAGGAGATTTGGAGACGGTGTGTTATACAATTACTGAACCCCCAAAACTGCATAAACTGAACTTTTGGGCACTGAGTATGATTTAGCAAATCCAAGCCCTCTGTATAATATATATCCATGTATATGAGAGTTAGGTGTTATGTGAGCCTGCAAATGTCGCCAGATAACAGCTTCTGGGTGTGGGAAAGATGCAGCCAGCAATACCAAACTCCCTAACTATTGCTGTCTATGGAGAGGAAAATGCTATCTAATCTAAGAGCAGTCTGTACAGTACAGAGAGTGAGCTGAAAATGGCGTTCACAAGGAAATACAGTGAAATATATATAACATGGTCATGTGGTTTTAGCAGCCAATGAGAGCCCTACACCTCAGCGATGACGTTTTTGACACTTCTCTGTGCTCTGCACTGATTGGATGGCCGCCAAAAGTGCAGAAAGGTGACTGGATGGCCGCCAAAAGTGCAAAAAAACGCTGAAAACGAAACTGAAAATGGCGCGTCGAACTAGAACTTTACTCAAACGAACAGTAAAATGTTCAGTTCAAGTTCTAAAAATTCGAGAAGTTCTACTAGAACTTAACTTTTCTGGAACGGTTCACTCAACAACTAGTTACTATATTTCAGTTGAGACTATCCTCTGAGTATAAGTATCAGTGTCATTGAAGTGTATGGGTCTGGGGTTGAGGCTGTGTTTAGCTCAGGGGACTAGATAAAGTGGATATATTGTAACAAGGTCTCGGCCATGATTCAGCTCTTCTATATCCAAGGTTGTGCTCACAACACATTCTGGAGTACACCTCCTACAGTATACACTTACATATGCTTCAGACATATATGCCAAATGTAGTCATAGAGCTCTCCATAGATCACACCTGGTATATGTTTTTGGGTGCAGCAATGGGTATACAGCTGCATATATCGAGCCCTTAACTTGTTGTAGAATCCCACTTCAAAGAGTCAGGCGCAATTTTCTTTGCTTGCACCCCATAAAGTATTGAACCGGCCCACCGGTGGTTCCTCCGGTAGGCCCTACGACCAACACAAGTGCTGACGCAACCTCCGACTGGCCCACCGGGGTATAAGATCCCTTGGAGAGCCCTGAGCTCTGGCAGATGTATTCAACTATATGCACATACTTGGTATGGCAGAGCAGAGAGCTATCGTCTTTTTTTCCCACCAATGAGTCCTGTTAAATAAGCAGCACAGGCGGCATGATGTAGTGATGTCATTATGCTGTTAATTTTAGGCTGTAAGGCTGAGACAGCCTTCCTTAGGCTTGAGTCCTAAAAATGTATATGAGTAGTGTTTTTTTTATTTTATTTTTTTAGTTTTCAATTAATAAATGAGGGGTCTATTAAAAATGGGTGAACTTTTCCTGTTTGTGGAACAATGTGATCATTATTACCATTTGGGGTATTGTGGATAGGGAGTTTGTACAAAGATGGTGCATAAGTAAAGAGGAACTGGAAAAGTAAAAAAAAAAATCTAAGATGGTTGTGTGATAAATTCGGCAAATACAATTTGCACCATCTGCTGACCCGCTGCTGCAGCTCACCTACAATTAGAGGAGGGAGACCAAGAAGCCCAAGCGCCCTATCTTGATTTCAGGCTGGCGTGGTAATCACGAAGGTCTGTATCAGTGACACTGGGCAGGAACACCACACAGGTGGCAGAGGCAGGAAGGTAAAATACAGTAGTTGTAGGGTGAGCCCTCATAATCATCTACTCTGCTGCGCCTTAGGCACCCCAGTCTGAGACTGACCCCATACACACATCACAAGCTTTATGGCATGGTTAAGAGGGGTCTATCCACTGGGGATTTTCCATGGAAAATCCGCAGAATAAGATCCAATGCATTTTTGCTGTAAATCTGCACCAATTTGTACAAATTTAGTTGCATATTTGTAATATTTTCAGATTTTTCTACATTTACTTCTGGAAAAGAAAGCAAAATCTGCACTAAAATCCACAATTATCTGCGATAAATTCATGACAAATCTGGAGCAAGCAGTGTGAATTTACAACAAAAACACTGCAGATTTTATTCTGCAAATTTGTCTGGAAAATCCACAGCAGATTCATCCCATGTAAGTGAACCCTTAGGTTGGGTTTACACAATATTTTTTTTACTTTTTTTTGCACATTTTACACATGCTTTACGCAAAAAAAAATCCACCAGGATCAATAGCTTTTTATGCAAATATGCACCATTGGTGCACATGGTGGTTGAAACGTTGTGTTAAAAAAAAAAAAAAACAGGAGTGCAGGTCAATCCTTTGCAGGTAAACACATTTTTTTTTTCGGAATCTTACAATGGATAATGCAAACAAAACATCAAACTACGCATGTATTTTGTTGACACATACAGTAACTTGGTGCATATCTTGACGTGTAACGGGTCACAACACATCAAATAAAAAAGTTGGCTGAAAAACATGTAAATACACATAAAAAGTACACTACCATAAATGCATGAAAAAAGGCACCAAAGAAAAAACACACATAAAAATACAGGTAAATTATGCACGTTTTTTTTACATAAATGTGCCACAGTGTGCACATATAGCAAGCTATATAGTACCAAAGTAATGCCACTTTACTGAGTCTATATAATGACATTGCGTAGTGCTTGTATAATGCATAGTGTAAGGGTCTGTTCACATAACGTTTTGGATCCGAAAATTACATCCAAAATCGCTGCGTTAATCGGATCCAAAACGCATCCAATACGCAGCTGTGTGTTTGGATGCATTTTGGCTGCAGCATGATCGCACCCTATAGTTTTAAATGGAGCGTCTGCTGCGTCAACCGGATCCAGAATTGTCACGTCAATTCTTTGAATGGATCCGAAAGACGCAAGTAAACACACACCTGTGATCACTCGTCTGAACGCCAATGCATGTTTTACATTGAAAGCAATGGAAATCACACTGCACATTGTTAGATGTTTGGGTCCGTTTAGGATCGTATCTATAAACGTATGTAAACATGGACTCAACACGCCGTGTGAACATACCCTAAGGTTATGTTCACACAGCGTAATTGCGGCACGTACAGTACAGCCGCAATTACGCCGGGTGATTTGGGAGTCGCGCTAATACGCGCGTACTCCCGCAGCGCGGTGGGGCCAGCAGCCCACCGGCCCCATTGACATGCATTACTCGCGGCGCGTATTCGCCACATTGACATGTCACTTATCTCCTCGCATGTACAATACGATCGTATTGTACAAGCGGGGAGGGGAAGCGTAATCCATTGTTCTCTATGAGAACTATGAATTACCGTAATTTCGGCGCGCATCTCGCCCGTATTAGAGCGCAAATACGTGACGAAATTTGCCCGTGTGAACATACCCTAAGGCCTCGTTCACACGGCTTATTTCGCCGCGTATTTGCCGACGGATTGACGATCGTCAATCCGTCGGCAAATCAGTCAGAAACAAGTCACAGCCTATTTTCTATTGATTCAATAGAAAATACGGCTCGTCGTTCACACGACGCGTAGTTCCGTGCCGGATTGCCGCCGCGATTGACGACGGCAATCCGGACGGAAAAACAATTCACATGTCAATTATTTACGGACGGATTCACCACCTACAATAAAATGGAGAGGGTGAATCCGTCGGGAAATCAGTTACAGATCTTCCCACACTTTGACACTTATTTGCAACTGATTTTCAACTGATTTCAGAACGTATTTACGATCGGCAATCCGATGCAAATACGTTCTGAAATAAGCCGTGTGAACAAGGCCTAACAGCGCGTTCCTCATTTAAAAAGAGCCCACTTTATAGGAATGTGGGAGACTTATACACCTCCATACTCCTCCACACTGGAGCCTCCTATTGATTACATATCTGATTTTGACATGAGGTTAAAAGCAGAATCTGCATAAAATTCCTTGTCCAAATCCGATTGCAATCCTCATTCAATTAGAAATCCATGTATCAGTGCAGATGATGCAGAATTTACCGACAAGGATTAGCTTAATTGAAATGGGGCCAATCCGTGTGAAGAAATGCAGTAAAAACCACTACATTTATACAACCATGACCCCAGGGCAACGCTGAGTCTGCGCGTCCTGCCCTCCCAATCTTCCCTCCAATTTTTCCTTGATCCCCACCTCCCTGCTGAAGCCCCCCAGTGATGACACGACACCTGCTTGGATTAAATTGGCCACAGCAGCCATTTTATTAACAAACATACACATAAATATATCACAGTATAAATAACATATAAATCTGTAAACCGGTATATAAATATATATATGTAAATAAATATACCTCCACGTATAAAATAATCCACCTCTGCCCGTGCCTCTCCATGTACATATATATATCTATATACAACCACATAAATAACCCGAATAACACTTTATAACCACAGTACCAAACATGGAGCCGAGGTCCTTGGAGCCCCAAAACCGACCCGGCGCCCAAAAATCCCCGAAGGGACAAAACCACCATTTTGCCCCCAGCCGTACTCCACTGGCTGGGAGGCCCAAAACCCATATCTATGGCTCCTCTATTTTGCTCCCCAGGGAAAAACACCCCGAAAGAGCCCACCTTCGCGGGCCGTCCAAGTTTACCCAAACTCTGAGGGAATCCTACCCCGAAGGACTCCCTCACCAATTTTCCACCACCCCAAGAACCTCGACACCGCCACCGCGAGCATGCCATGACCCCTCATGCACGCGAGACCCCCACCAAACCGAGAGCCCCCCAAATACCCTCCTAAAGGGACCGGGGGCCCCAAATAAGTCCAATCCAACCGCCGTCAGATGAACCCCGTCAGCTCTCCAAAAAGTCCCCACTCCAGCTTCCAATTCGAGGTGGCGCACAAACACCCCCCCCCTTACGGGCCACAAAACCTGCCACTGACCTGAGGGCCTTTACCCGCGCCTTGTTCAGGCTATCCACCGACCTGGCCCAACGCCAACGATGCCGGAACCCATATCCGACCACACAATGACCAGCCCGGGGAAAGAGGACCACAACCGTAACAGGTCATACTTAATTGTCTTTAACCAGCTCCCGAGAAGTAAAGGGAGCCCAAATCATTACCCCCGGCATGCAACACCAGAAACATCCGGGGTCTATCCAATGCCGCACACCGCAAAAATTCCGGCACCACCCCCAGCCACCTCATACCACGCCGTCCTATCCACCGAATCACTGCCACCTCGCGTGAAAACCCGAGCTGCCGCCCCCCCGGCCGGACGTCCGCTCTCTCCCGCCCCCCAGGGACTTTAGGAATGCCCCCAGGATCCAGACCAGGCAAGGCGACCGAGCTACAAAAAAAAAAAACAGAAAACACAACGTGACGGAAAAAACTCAGGCACAAGCCGGCCCAAAACAACCCCGCCCCCCTATGACCCCCCCGACCACCAATTGGGGCGCACATATATCCTAAACCCGGGTCCGACTCCCATCGTCCGATCCTCCGGCCCCAATTCAGGGCGAAGACCCCAACCCGCCGCTTCCTTTGCTGCTCCTATCCGAAACGAGGGCGGGGCGAACACACCGGGCTCCAGACCCAATGCCCCAAACAGCGCCTAAAACACCGCCGCGAATTGATAGCGGGACAGAAAGGAACCATCCTGGTGCACCAATGGGGGCCCACACACCGCTCTGCACAAAACCCGAAATGCCCTCAAGCGAGCCAGGGGCACATGAGAGCTCCGTAATCCCCCTCAACCGCACCTGTTGGCCCCTCCCCCCCTGATCCGTCTTTGAACGTCGGACCCAAAAAACACCACCGCACCATCGTGCTCCCCCCATCCGCGGCCTGCAGGCCACCCCCTCTTCCCCGACTCGGGGAAACCAACTCCCCCACTCTCAACGCCCCAAAAAAGGCTAACGAGAAGGCCAGGCGAAATAAAGCCACCTCGTACTCCGAGGCCGCCACTGACTGCACCACCTCCCCTAAACGTTCCAACAACGCAAACACCACCGGGCGACGCACATCCCTGGCCCCCCCTCCCACGCCCATAACCGCGCAAGGCCCGAGAAATAACAAAATCCTTTGTCAGATTCCTCCTCCTTCTCCACTTAAAACCAAATGCTAAGCCCGCCATAACTCTGCGTACCTTAGCCACTGACCATCCAAGCCCCTCCAAGTGACCATCGGGCAAAACCCAGTGCCCTACCTCTCTTCCTCCGCCGACACCGGACCAAAACCCGCAAGCCATTCCGACCACATCTCCCAGGCCCTACCATAGGCCAACCAGGTCCCACCTGACAGGGAAGCCCGGATCAAATGGTCTGCGACTCGGATGCCGCGCTCCAAAGGTGACTGGGGCATTTCTCTCCCTCCTCCGCCGCCGACGGCGCCAGCTTCCTGAACCGCTCCCACTGCAATCGAGAAAGAGAATCAGCCACCACATTCAGCTCCCCCGGAACATGCTCCGCCACCACCCACGAATTTAATTCTAAACACCGCAAAACCAACAACCGTAGCAACCGAACCACCGGAGGCGAAGATGCAGACAAATTGTTGATGGCCTGCACCACCCCCAAGTTGTCCAATGGAACCGCACCTTCTGAACCCTAACCCCGATCCCCCATAGCTCAACTCCCACCACTATGGAAAGATTTTCGAGGAACGCCCAAATTGCGTACCAAAGGAGAGTCCGACCACTCCGCAGGCCACGGAGCCGAAACACCAGCTGTCCCGCAAATGGCCCCGAAGCCCGTGCTGCCGCCGCATCAGTAAAGATGTCCACCTCCCGATTGGAGATCCTCCCCGCCCAGTATGAGGGACTTGCCGTTATACTTTTCCAAAAAGGACCCCCACACTGCCAGGTCCTCCCTGTGTTCCTGGTTCAACCGCACAAAGTGGTGTGGCTTCTCAATCCCCGCCGTAGCCCTCGCCAAAACCCCTACAAAAAACCTTCCCAAAGGGCAGAATCCTGCAAGCAAAATTCAATTTGCCAAGCAAGGACTGCAACTCCCGCAACGGTATTTTCCTCAACCGGCCACCCTCTGCCACTTCCTTTTTTAACGCCCCAATTTATCCTCGGCAAACTACACTCCATAGCCACTGAATCAATACACATACCCCAAAAAACTCAAACAAGACACTGGGGCCTTCCGTCTTCCCTTCAGCCAGCGGAACCCCAAACCGCTCTGCCAACCCCAAAACAACGCCTGTGCAGTGACCCGCAAATTGGGGAAACCCGCGGGCCCCACACACAGAAAATCATCCAAATAATGAATGATTTAGTCCAAACCCGCAACAAACCCTAACTGCCCATTCCAAAAAAGAACTAAACGCCTCAAAATAGGCGCAAGACAAGGAACAACCCATTGGGGGGCACCTATCCACATAAAAAAATGCCCCTCCCAATAACACCCCCAAAAAACGCCGCTCTCCCCCATGCACCGGAAGTAACCGGAAAGCCCATTCGATGTCGGGCCTTCGCCATCAAGGAACCCGCCCAAAACGCTGCACCAACCACCGCCTCGTCAAATTGATGTATACACCACTGAACACAACTCCGGTGCTATGCCATCATTGACCGAGCTTTCCCCCTTGGGGAAAGACAAGTGGTGGATGAGCCGAAATTTATTCGGCTCCTTCTTCGGAACCACCCCCAGCGGTGAAACCCCCCAAATCCGGAAAAGGTGGCTCCGCAAAAGGACCCGGACATCCGACCCAGCGCCAGCTTTTTTCCCCAATTTCTCTGTCACTATTGCCGGGTGCTCATGCGCCGACCGTAGGTTTTTAACCGAAAAAGGCACCTGATGCACCGGGGGGGGATCTTAAAACCTTCCGCAAAAACCCCCCGCAACAATTCTTTCCGTCGCCCGATCACTAAACCTGGCAGGAACGGCTCCATCTCCGGAGTTTCACTGGTGTCGCCCCCATGGCCACCCCCCGCCCCTCCCCCGCCCCTTCTTAAAACACCAGGTAACAGGGTGCGAGGTCGCCCCACAAAACGAGCAGATGTGTTTGAATTTACATCCTGCCCATATTTACACTGGCCGCTATTGAACTGCCACAAGCCCCTTTTGTCCACCAGCTTGGGCCACTCCCCTGCTCCCCGCCATTACCCCCTTGGCCGGCCGCACCGGCCCCCCCCTGAAAAGGGGGAAACCCAACTTCGTCGGTGCCATGACATTTCAACCAAAGGCCTATGTCCTTATGGTCCCACCTAATGGACGGGCGGACCGCCTTACGTTGGCGAAACTGCTCATCATAGCGCAACCACGCCAAACCCCCATAAGCCCGATGCGCCTCCCCGATCGCATCCATGTAACAAAACAGCGCCGAACAATTTTCCGGCGCCTTCTCCCCAATCACACTTGCCAATATGGCAAATGCCTGCAGCCAATTAGTAAACGTCTGAGGGATCAGACGCCACCGCCGGGTTTTTTCCCCTTCCTCCTTCTTACTCTCCTCCTTCTTCCCCTTGTCTAATTAAATTTTTCCAGCGGCAGAAGGGAAAAGATTTCAACATATTTTATCTTTCCATATCTTCTCCCGCACCTCCTGCTTCAAATGAGCCCCGAGGGCCCTTCAAAGCAGACATAGACCCCCCCTTTTCCTTGTTTATCTAAACGCACGGTGTCCTGCTGCTCCGTCTCGGTCTGCACAGACACCGTGACCCCCGCCCCACTCCCCCCTTGCTCCGGCAAGCCACTGCCGGAACTCCCACCAAGGGCCCCCCTTCCACTTGTTGTTGGGAAACCCACGCACTAATCGGGGCCGGGACCCCACCGCCCGGCCCCCCCCCTCTCCAGCCGCGCCAATAACGCCCGGACCGCATCTGCCAAACCCCCGCCTTCCCCGGGTTCCCCTCCTGTCTCGCCCCTCGCACGGCAATCTTGACCCTGGGTAAACCCTGCGCTCCCTACACTACCACCCGGGGACCGCAATAAAGGGGGAAACGAACACGACAAAGACATGTACTCACCAGGCTGCGTGGGGGCTGTGGACCACCAGCCGTTCCCCTGGGTTTGCAAGAGACGTCGCTCCGACAGTCTGATCCACCGCTGGTATCCGGCAGCCCGGGTCAAGGCCGTCAAACCCCAACAGGGGGAGGCCGACCTGCGCAGGCCGCGGGTCTTGAGGCGACGACCTCCACACCTCCGCCGATGTCCTGGATGCTCCTCGACGACCACCGCCGGGGCCGACAGCCTGCCGCCCGCTGGGCCCTTCCGGCCCACCGACTCCCTCGTCGTCCTCACCGCGACTCCCGAGCGTCCTCCGACGCCGGGTGACCCCCCTGACCGGAGCATCGCCAGCAGGGGCCACCGCTACCACGGACCGGATCGCCGACGAAGGGGCGACAGCTGGACCTGCACCGGACTGGTGAACCGGCCCACTGTCCCCCGCAGAGCCCGCCGGCCCACTCGGATGCCTCCCGGGCCGAGAAGACCGCCCCGAAGCCACTGGGCGATCCCCCTGACCCGGAGGGTCCCTGGAAGGGCTCCCCCGGCGACGACGGGCCCTCGGGAGTGTAATCAGGGCTCAGGCGCTGGGAAGGCCTGGCCCTTCGTCTGCGGCTGCTCCTGCTGGCGGCCGGGGGATCCGTGGCTGCGCCCCTTTGCCGCTAAGCACCGCCTGCACCGCGTCCTGCAGCCATGCTGCCCCCCTGGATGCGGCTAGCCGCCGCAGCTCCTCAAACTGGCGGTCCCCGTCCGCCATCTTGTCTATCCTGTCGCTCGTTCCGCTAGGGGGTTAACGCAGCGCGCAGCACGGGCTCCTCACTGCCTCACATGTGCTGCGCTGACTGCTTTCCCGGGCAGAGAGGCGGGCCTTAAATTTCCGCCCCCCCCGGCGCCGCGACTCCGCCCCCGGCAGCCGCGTCATCATGACGCGCTCCGGCCTCGTCACCGTACCCCCTCCGGCCGGCCCAGGTGCCGGGGGCATGCCCCGCCTCCCCTCAGGGGGCGTGGCCCCCCGGTCCGGCGCGCTGCCTTTGTGCCCGGTTTTAAATGCTAATTCCGCATGGGACTTCCTGTGTTGTTAAAATCTGACAAGTGAATATATCCTTAACTGACCATGGAGGTGAGAGGGAGAGATTCCCCCCCACCCAGAGAGCTATTTAGCTTAACTGCACTGGTTTGTCCAGTAGGTCATGTCTACCCTGCCCTTATTATAAGAACACAATATGAGGGGTTGGAGTAAATAACTAGAGCCCCCTATTTATACAATTTAAAGGGGTTTTGCCACAATCTTATTACATACCTCCTGCATCCAGCTCTTCAGCTCTGTGTGCTCAGAAGGGGGCGTGTGTGATTTGTTTAATTTGCATATCATGTGAACCATCAGGATGACATCACAAGCCCTTTTCTTCCCCCTGTAGTCAAAGAAATTTCTGTTTATGTATAGAATGTAAGTACTACACTGTAGCTGAGAGGGGAACATTTTTGCTTTACAGCACAAGGGTCCTTGGTTCAAATCCTGCAGGAACCAACCTGTGTTTTTTTTTTTTCTTTATCAATGTACACACCTGATTGAGGTTTCTTTTTTTTTTTATTTGCACTGTTTGACTTATTACTAACTAGTCCAAAGGACAGGAGTAGAATGACAGAATGACAGCACCCGGGGTTTGAACACTCAGTAGCTGCCTGAGAGGAGAAGTGATGTCTGAGCATGTGCTTTCAGCCCTGGTCGCATCCCCTGGAGACGAGCTGTAAACAATGGGTCACTAAAGGAGCAGCTAAAACAAAAACGGTGCAGAATTTTTAATAATGATGAATGGTGCAACTGTTTATTATTTAATTTGCAAGCTTCCCACGTCAGTTCTACTTCGTGGCAAAACCCCTTTAAACTCTTTCCATCACTTGTAGCATTCTCTTTTTTTCTCAGTCACGCTTGTTGACGCTAGAGGAATGATTGTTGGTGTTCACCTGGTTGGGACATCTGTGACCCGAGTTGATGAGTGTATCAAGGTCTACTTGCAGTTTCCTTGATTACAACTTAGGGTGACATGTTCCACTCGGGCTGCGCCATCTTTTTGGTGTATTTTGCGTCAAAAAACTGTTGACGCCCTATTCTCTATACAAAATGAACTGTAGTACACCAAAACTAGGAGCATCAAATATGCTAGCAAAGATATGCTATGCGCCTAGATTAGGCGCATCACTTATACTATGCAAAGTATACCAGACGCCAGATTTTGACAGTTTCATTCATTCAGGCGCACTATACACTCATTTAATGCACCTCAAAACTGCCGTGGCGGCGCCTCTTTTCTGACATGTCACCCTTAGTTTGCAAAGAGCGGTAAAACATCTGTGAACAGAAGTAGCTCTAATCAAAAGTCAAAGCGTGATGCGAGAGACAGAATAGGACTTCACTGAACTACAGCCAAAAAAGAGTCCCTCAGATTACTGATACTGGTGCCCTTAAACTTGCATTTGCTTCTGCAAAAGGGGTCACAGTTTTCTAGGAGGGGTTTTGGCTACAATTCGATGAAGGCCCACTGACACATATTTTTCATGTATTTTTGGGGGCCAAAAAAAAGGTTTTAAAAACCGCTTTATTTTTTTTTAGGCTTTATGCTTTTTTTCATGCAGTTTTTGGTGCATTTTTTTGTAAAAAGTGTGTATTGGTATATACATTTTTTTTTAGATTCATTTTTTCCTAGTGCAATTTTCCCATTGCAAATTATGTGATCCAAATTTGAATGTTGGTTCCAACTCTGGGATCGTCTTTCTCTCAGTACTGATTCTTGCTGCAGGTGCACTGAATGGGGAGGTTGGCCGTACATGCACTCTCTGCGTTCTCTTCTATGGGAGCTCCAAGTACATGAATAAGTGTGCCAATCATACGCGGAAGTCCCATAGAAATGAACGGAGAGAGCCGCATATGTGCACACACCTCTCTATTCACTGCACAAAAGTCAAAGACAAGGGGACCCTGGTCTTCAGTTTAGCCAGGGTCCCAGAAGTGGACATTTCTGGCATATCCTGTAGATATGCCAGAAATGTATGAGATAGGAGTGCTCCTTTAAGTTACACTTCTCCCTGTGGTTTTCCAGATGCTGTGAAATTACAATTGGTAGGATGCAATGGAAGCCGTGGAGAATTTAAAGGAGAAATACAGACACGTGTAAGTCAGAAGATCACAATTCTCTATACAACACAATTTACTTTTGGCACCGTTCGCAGATTTAATTTAATGGAAATCTCAAACACAATTTACTTGAATGGTGCTTTGTTTGGAATCACGCATTAGAGATTTTTACCGTAGCTATGAAAATCAGTGATAGAGGTCAAATGAGTAGTCTGGAGCACTCTACATGATGGACAAGTTTAACAATAAAGTCTTCTGAAAGTTCTAGTGAGCGGTCATCAAGTCTCTTCTGGGCAGATTTTCCCTTTAACTGGCACCAATCAATGCCAAGAGAGCAGCCATGGGCATGTGGATTCCCCAGCACAATACAAACCACAGTGTTTTCCCGTCTTACTTGCTTGAGAGCTGAATGATCCATGAACAGATGAGATCAGATATTCAGGACGATGGGCCACATGTCTGGTCACAAGACAGAAACTTGTCCAGAATACATTACACTGTCCTGTCACTCATCACTGTTGGCTCGTCATGGCTCTGAACATCCCGGCTCTGCTTTCAGTACTTCTCTTCTATGCACTGACACTGGGAATCGGAGTGTGGGCTTCAAGAAAAAACAAAAAGTTGCAAAAAAATGGGAATCGGACGGAAGTCGCCATTGTCGGAGGAAGGAAGATCAATATGGTCATCGGATTATTTACTACTACAGGTACCGTGTGTCCCGTGACTATTGGATGTAAATCCCTCTGATCTGAAAGACAGAGGGAATATTTTTGTTCTTGTTCTTGCCTCCTCACATGTAAGACATAGCTTTTTTTTATTCTTCAAATAGAGTCATGGCTTTTTGCACCATGATTTTTTTGGTACACATGTATATAACCACACATATAAATTAAAACTTAAAAAATTATATATATATATGTGTGTGTGTGTAGTATATATTATACATAAAGATATCTATATATTTATAGTATCATTTAAACTATATATATATATATATATATATATATATATATATATATATATATACACACACACATTTTATGAATTTTATGAATTATGTTAATTCTGTTATTTGGTTTCCTCAATTGATAGCATAATGTTTTGAATTTGGTCTTACCTAAGAAATAAATTAATTAATTAATAAATATAAATAGATAGACAGACAGATAGATATGGACAGATAGATAGATACAGTAGATAGATAGATAGATACAGTAGATAGATAGATAGATAGATAGATAGATAAACAGACAGATAGATATGGACAGATAGATAGATACAGTAGATAGATAGATAGTTAGATAGATAGATAGAAGGATATGAGATAGACAGATAGATATGATTAAGGAAGTCATTTCCGAAACGCGTTAGCATCTTTCTTGGTGTGTTCACCATGCGAGAACTTTCATTGTCTATACATATTGGAAATAAAGTTGGATTATCCTTTAACCTCGTACTCCGGATGTTTGCTGGACTCACTCACCTGTTTTGCATAGACAGATAGATATGGGACAGACAGACAGATAGATAGATAGATAGATAGATAGATAGATAGATAGATAGATAGATAGATAGATAGATATAGAGATACATAGATATGAGATACATAGATATAGATACATAGATATGGGATAGATAGATAGATAGATAGATAGATAGATAGATAGAAGGATATGAGATAGATAGACAGATATGGGACAGATAGATAGATAGATTATAAAATGCATGTGGTTATTTATCATTTATTCTCTTTCAGTTAATACTAAGTTTAGTTACTATTTAGCTCTGTAAGTTGAAAGTTGTGAGGCGATAGATTACCTGACATAGGTGGGTGCACTATTAACCCTTTCCACTGCAGGCATTCTTGTTTACATCATGTTCATTTCTTTCCCATACCTTTTTCTACTTTTGCGTCTTCATAGACATATGAAGGTTTGTTTTTTTGTGGGACAAGATGTAATTTTTAATTGAACCATTTACCGCACCAAATAATGTCCTGGAAAACCCAAAAAATTATTTGTGGGTTGGAACATGTAAAAAAATAAAAAAACACAAGTGGGCCATTTGGGGGTCGGGGAGTATTTTTATGTTGTTCACTGTGTGGTATTAATGATGTATTCTTATTCTCCAGGTCGATACAGTTTCAGTGATTACAAATTTGTAGGGTTTTTATTTCTGAAATATGTTTTTCTGCACCATTTCTGGGACCAATAACTATTTATTTTTTCATCTATGGATCTGAAGGCTTGTGTTTTAAAGGCTGAGGAGTAATTGTTATTGATGTTATTTTGGGATACATGTGATTTTTTGATCACTTTTTATTCCAATTTTTGGGGGATGAAAAGTGATCTAAAAAACATAATTTTGGCGTTGGGGCTTTCTTTTTCTAAGGTGTCCACCATACGGAATAAATAATGTTATATTTTGATAGATTGCGCTTTTACGGACCTGGTGACACCAATTATTTGTAAGCTTTTTTAATTGACAATTGAGAAGAGGAGAGGAAGAAGGCTTGAATTTCTACTCACTGCACACTTCCGTTTCTGAACCAGGCAAGGCAATGGCACAGTGTTCGCATATAGAAAACTGTTCCAGAGCTTGTGCAGAAGCCTCAACCAGAGCAACCTCTTCACTAATGCATCCCTCCATTGTATATAATGTGCCAAAGCCCTGGAGATGTTCTACATAGCTCATTAGATTCAGGCTTGTCCCTAACAATATATTCTCTCCAGTACAGTAGATGTCATTGGAGCGCCACATGCCTGAACTGTCAATCAACAAGCCCCTTCTGCTCAGTCACACAGAACCACAGCGAGGGGAATGCGAAATAGTAAAACCCCTTTAAAGGACTAAATTCAGATATTTCTGTACAACTGTCAAAATATTTAAAGATTCCCGAATGATGGACATAATGCAATTGGACTGGCACAGGGCAAATATGGGGCCCATTTTCATGCAGTGCTCTTTGTTCATGAACAACGGATGTCCTACATGACCAGGAGCTAGTTCCCGCATCACAATGAGTACATTTGGGGTATTTAGGCAGCAAGACACAACCTGGGATATTTTTACAGGGTTTTATTGCCAGCTAGAATATAATAACTAGCTGGCATGAAGCAATCTATTTCTAGTTATCAGGCAGTCTTATATCTCACTGGCTTTCCATGAGGTTGGTGGGGGCTGCAGCTTGTGCTTTGGCGGCACTCCTTTGGAACGAGAGTCTCTCTCTCCATCTACACCTTATTTCCACTCTGTCCTGAGTGGACCCTGGTGTCCATTTCTCAAGGTCACTGTGTTGGTCTGATTGTACACATTGAGCCCCTTCCGTCGCTTAGTGTCTGGTGCTCTTGCCTCTCGCACTTCTGATGGCCTGTCTGTGTCTCCCTTTCTCGAAGTCTTCTCCTTTTCCCGGGTTCTTATCTCTCCTCCTCTTTGGCACTTTGTTTCTATGCCATCGGGTGTCCAGAGGGTGAACTGCAGGCCCCAACCCTACACATTCATCCTAATGATCTTGTGTGTACTGTCCAGTGTAACCACAAGACCTCGGTAGAAGCTCAGATGTAATACACAGCTGTGACTAAAGATGACTCCAATCCCGGCAGTTAAACCATTTGAAGGTGCAAAAAGGCCTATATTAGGTAAAGCATACATATATATTTTAATAACATGCATTTTGAAAATTGCTTATTCCACAGTAATTGGCTCTTCTAGCAGCACTTGCTGTGATGGGAATACCCCTTTTACAATCACTTATATCCAACAATTGTGTATATCAGCAGCAACTCACAAGTAAGTCCCAAAATAACAGAGTGCATGTCAATCAGCAAATATCCCAAAAAATGAGGAATTAGGCGGTGATAAGGGAATCGCCGGTCTCCACAGGATGCCATTGCAAGACCCCCGGACGAGAAGATCATATTTATATGTGTTTATAATTTCTGGATGACACAAACAAGAAGATGGCGCCTGGCTGCTTGTCAATCTAGCTGACTCTCGTGAAACTACGCTAGCTAGTAGGCTTATGTTTAGATAAGATAAGATACTCGCGTGTAACACTTGCTTCGTTGATTCTATGAACTCATCAAAAACCACTTGAAATGAATGTTAACCAATCATATTCCTTGGTGGTTACACCCTGTTGCAAAGGGTTTAAAATAAAGGAGGTTCAGCCCCTCCATTCTTTGGAGTTTCTGCTGAGTTCAACACTGTGTGGGCTCTGTTCTCCCCCGTCGCGACGCCATTCACCTACAAACTGACTGATCCCACTGTCTGGCGACCACCTTCTCATCAAAAGCAAACAGCGGCACCTCAAAAAAGAAGAAGCAAATTTATTTACTCAACAACAGCAACGTTTCGGCTCTAAACAGAACCTTTCTCAAGCAAAAGGTTCTGAAAAAGCTTGAGAAAGGTTCTGTTTAGAACCGAAACGTTGCTGCTGTTGCGTAAATAAATTTGCTTCTTCTTTTTGGAAGTGCTGCCTTTTACAATCACTGTCAGTCCCATCAAAATGTCCCAATTGGCACCTTAGCAAATCATACTTGACCAGCTTCCTGAACCAGACCTTCTAGACTCACGAAAGAGCAATTTAGGCTTCCACTTGCTGCATCCATACTGTTGACCCTACTGTGACTTGCCTCTCCTAACTTTCCCAGTGAGCAGTCCTCTTCAGTAAGTGGCACTGCCAAATGCAACATCCTAAAGTGTAGCTGAGAAACAAAGTGCTCATAGGCCGGCATCAGGAAACTGCATGTAGTGGCACCTGGGGGTGTATTAGATTGCCCACTGTGGAAACAAGGAGAAGTAAGTGACTGCAGGATCTGGCCTGATGTCTGAAACTCTGGCATCTTCTCTGGAGTCTAAATTTACCTTGGGTTCTGAGATGGGGTCTGTGTTTATTTTGTGGTTTATTTTGGGGTCTAATCTGGTCCCTGTATTTATTTATGGGTCTGTATTTCTATTGGGTTCTTTGCACCATTATTGGGTGTTTTGCATTAGTGCTCATCGATCCAGGTATCAGGATGTTGTGTGTATGGGACTGGTAGGACAAACAGGTAAGTAACGGCCTGGCCACGTCTGGGGGGTCCAGCATCTGTATTTATACTGGGGTCTGGTCAGGGGTTTGAATTTATTCTGTGGTCTGAGTTTATTATGAGGTCAAGTCTAAAGGTTTCTATTTATCTTTGGGTCTAGTCTGGGGTCTGTGTTATATTTCTGATCTGAGTTCATTTTTGGTACTGATAAAATGGTCACATGCTCTACTAATCATTGATCCAGCATTCGCAGAATATCGTGTACAGTTTTGCCCAAGAATAAAGAAGACTGCATACCGCAAAATGAGGGAGCGGACTACAAGTAACTACAGGGTCTGGTCTATGGCCTGAAAACACTTTGGTATCTTTTCTGGGGGTGTGAGTTTGTTTAGGGGTCTAATCTGGGGTGTTCATTAGTAAATGGCCGGGGGTTCATATTTATTTTGGGGTTAGGTCTGGATCTACCTTTGCTTTTTGTTGTAGTCTGTCATCAGTACTTATTTTGGGATCTAGTCGGAGATCTGTATTTATTTCTGGGTCTGAGATAGTTATTTTGGGTCTTAAAGGGGTTGTCTCGCTACATTGATTCATCTTTTCTTCGTTTCATTTTGAATTCAGGGGCATGTTTACTGGCTTCTACTAGGCTGCAGTAGAAGCCAGGTCTGTAGCTATAGCAACCAGTGCTGGCAGCCTATTAGGAGAGATCAAACAGGTCTGTAGCTATAGCGACCTGAGGAGCTGATGCAGCCCATACAAGAGGGGATATCTAGGAATAGGTAGGACACAGTTAATGGACACATATTGCAAAGTGACTTGTTTTTGTAAGATCTTTAACATAAAAAGCAGCAATCCTTGTAGCGAGACAACCCCTTTAATTTGAAGCCTCAAATAATTTTGGGACGTGATGAAGAGGTCATATGCATTACATGTAATTTAAATGAATTTGGTTTGGGGGTATTTTGGGGTGTAAGCTTTATAGTGTGCCGCTGGCGGCGGTCTGTGTGTGTACATGTATAATTACATGTGTGCCGCAGCCCTGCCAGTGGCACCTAGGTTTGCATACGTTTTTCAGAAATGTTTTTGTGTGCAGAAACATACGTTATACTTGGTGTACATTGATTTTAACCTATATGGGAAGGAAGGGGTGCTTCCATTTTGGGTTTCTGTCCCCGCCCACTCTCACAGGCTGTCATAAGAAGGGCAGCTTGCAAGTCTGGTGTGTTTTCTTATTTTTTCTCTCTGAATAATGGAGGTCGGTGACCCAGTGAGAGGCCGTGAATTGGCTCGATTGAGAGGTAAAGATAGGATAGGACTGCCCGATTTTGAGATCACGTTGAAAGTCGTGGGCAGCTTAAACATCTTTTGATCAAAATATGTGAACCGAGAGTCTCAAAGTTTTTTCATGTATGATAAGCTTTATAAAAGCACAAGACATGTGTTTCCAAGTTTTGCAAAGAACGTCTGCTCTCACACATTTCTTGCTTTCTCCTTGACTTGTCTTTCTTATGCAGCTACGTGGGTTGGTGGCGCCTATATTAATGGATCTGCAGAGATTGTTTACCTTCCTGGACGAGGGCTGGCATGGCTGCAGGCTCCTGTCGGATTTGCCATAGGATTAATTATAGGTGAGAGGAAAGAAATGCTTCCATCATTTAATGCTCAGACTTATTTTCCAGGTGAGATGAAATTCTTTTTAAGTTATTTGATGCTGTGATATAAGCTCTAACATACTGAAAACGTCACAATTGTTGAATCTTTGCAGCAGTGTCAAAGAGCATTTTACCTTGAGCAACCATACAATATATATATATATATTAATATTCTTTATTTCTATAACGTCGACACATTCTGCAGTGTCTCATAATTGGAGAAGTAAAATGACAAAAGCAAAACAAATGAGCAAACATAAGTAAAAAGGCCCTTGACTATAAGAGCTTACATTCTACAGGAAACAGATCCCTGCCAATAGGATCTTACACTGTACACGAGAGAGGTCCCGCTTACACTCTTCAGGAGAGAGGACTCTGTACTCTACAGAAGAGAGGTCCCTGCCCATAAGAGCTGACACTCTACAGGAGAGAGGACCCTGCCCATAAGAGCTTACACTCTACAGAAGAGAGGTCCCTGCCCATAAGAGCTTACACTCTACAGGAGAGAGGTCCCTGCCCATAAGAGCTTACACTCTACAGGAGAGAGGTATCTGCCCATAAGAGCTTACACTCTACAGGAGAGAGGTCCCTGCCCATAAGAGCTTACACTCTATAGGAGAGAGGTCCCTGCCCATAAGAGCTTACACTCTACAGAAGAGAGGTCTCTGCCCATAAGAGCTTACACTCTACAGGAGAGAGGTCCCTGCCCATAAGAGCTTACACTCTACAGAAGAGAGGTCTCTGCCCATAAGAGCTTACACTCTACAGAAGAGAGATCCCTGCCCATAAGAGCTTACACTCTACAGAAGAAAGGATTCTGCCCATAAGAGCTTACACTCTACAGGAGAGAGGACCCTGCACATAAGAGCTTACACTCTACAGGAGAGAGGTCCCTGCCCATAAGAGCTTACACTCTACAGGAGAGAGGACCCTGCCCATAAGAGCTTACACTCTACAGTAGAGAGATCCCTGCCTATAAGAGCTTACATTCTACTGGATAGAGGACCCTGCCCATAAGAGCTGACACTCTACAGGAGAGAGGTCTCTGCTCTTAAGAGCTTACACTCTACAGGAGAGAGGATTCTGCCCATAAGAGCTTACACTCTACAGTAGAGAGGATTCTGCCCATAAGAGCTTACACTCTACAGGAAGGAGGTCTCTGCACATAAGAGATTATACTCCACAGGAGAGAGGTGCCTGCCTATAAGAGCTTACACTCTACAGGAGAGAGGATTCTGCCCATAAGAGCTTACACTTTACAGGAGAGAGGATTCTGCCCATAAGAGCTTACACTCTACAGGAGAGAGGACCCTGCCCATAAGAGCTTACAATCTACAGGAGAGAGGTCCCTGCCCATAAGAGCTTACACTCTACAGGAGAGAGGTCCCTGCCCATAAGAGCTTACACTCTACAGGAGAGAGGATCCCACCCATAAGAGCTTACACTCTACAGGAGAGAGGACCCTGCCCATAAGAGCTTACACTCTACAGGAGACAGGTTCCTGCCCATAATAGCTTACACTTTACAGGAGAGAGGATTCTGCCCATAAGAGCTTACACTTTACAGGAGAGAGGAGTCGGCCCATAAGAGCTTACACTCTACAGGAGAGAGGACTCTGCCCATAAGAGCTTACACTCTACAGGAGAGAGGTCTCTGCCCATAAGAGCTTACACTCTACAGGAGAGAGGTCTCTGCCCATAAGAGCTTACACTCTACAGGAGAGAGGACCCTGCCCATAAGAGCTTACACTCTACAGGAGAGAGGTCCCTGCCCATAAGAGCTTACACTCTACAGGAGAGAGGACCCTGCCCATAAGAGCTTACACTCTACAGGAGAGAGGTCCCTGCCCATAAGAGCTTACACTCTACAGGAGAGAGGATTCTGCCCATAAGAGCTTACACTCAGCAGGAGAGAGGAGGAATTGAAAAAGTGGCACACTAGGTACATGATGTTAACCTTGTGTAGGGAACCAGCTCCTTGGGTTGGCATGTAAATATAAAATAAGCTACATGAACCTGTCACCCATGGATAGAACTGGATGGAGAGGAGATATCTGTTACCAGGTCAGGTTGTGTACAGGTCATGTATTATGGTTACATGACTAAGGGCTCCTTGAAGAAATTAGTTTTCATGGTGCACTTAAAACTAGTAAAGTTAGGAGTAGGTTTAAGGGTATGTTCACACGGCGTAATTGTGGCGCGCATTTCGCCGCATATTTGCGCTTTAAAACGGCCGAAATGCTCGCCGCAATTACGGTAATTCATAGCTCTCATAGAGAACTATGAATTATGTCTCTTCTCCCCTGGCATACAATAAGACCGTATTGTAAGCCGGGGGAGGGAAGTGACATGTCACTTCTTTGCGGCGCTTATGGGCCGCAGCTAGTGAAAGTGAATGGGGCCGCCCCCCCGGTGCTTTAGAAGTACGTGCTAGACAGCGCGTACTTCTAAAACACCCATCGTATTGCAGCGCTTACAGTATGCGCCTCAATGCGCCGTGTGAACATACCCTAATGGTTCAGAGCAGAGAGTTTCACAGAATAGGGGCAGCACAAGAGGACTCCTGCAGATGGGAGTGGGCAGACAAAAAAAAGGGAGGGTGAGAGATGCAGGTCAGTGAGTGAAGAGCATGAGAGGGTTAATAGATGAAAGTGGAGATGTATGATGGTGCAGCATTTTGCAGACCTTTGCTGACTAATAGGAGAGTATACTTAAAATAATTTCGGCAAAAATGTATCAGTACAACTTTATACCTACAATTCAGTAGAAAAAAACCTAGGTATGTGAGAAAAGCATCAAAATGGAAAAAAAAACTTTGTCATTACAATGACATAATTAATAATACATATTTAAAAAACCAAGAAACCCACAAGAGAAATTTGCACAAAAAAACTCTAAAGATTCCTGAGTACATATATTACTTAGTGTATAAGAGATACATAGAAAAACAGCTATACTGGTAAATGGAAGTATACAGTATTTCACAAAAGTAAGTACTCCCCTCACTTTTTTGTAGATATTGTATTATATATTTTCATAGGACAACACTGAAGATATGATGCTTCGATACCATGTAAGGTAGTCAGTGTATAGCTTGTATAACAGTGTAAATTTGGTGTGTCCTCAAAATAACTCAGCACACAATCATCAATGTCTAAACCGCTGGCAACAAAAGTGAGTACACTCAAAAATGAAAATGGACGAATTATGCCCAATTTGCCATTTTCCCTCCACACTGTTACCAGTCCTCAGGTGTGAATGGGGAGCAGATGTGTTAAATTTGGTGTTATTGCTCTCACACTCTCCCATACTGGTCACTGGAAGTTCAACAAATCATGGCAAATAACTTTCTGAGGATCTGAGAAAACATTATTGTTGCTCTAAATAAAGATGGCCTAGGCTATAAGAAGACGCCAACACTCTGACACTGAGCTGCAGCGCGGTGGACAAGACCATACAGCGGGTTAACAAGACAGGGTCCACTCAGAGCAGGCTTCCCCATGGTCGACCAAAGAAGTTGAGTGCACGAGCTCAGTGTCATTTCCAGAGATGATCATTTCAGAATAGACGTATGAGTGCTGCCAGCATTACTGCAGAGGTTAAAGGAATGGGGGGTCAGCCTGTCAGTGCTCAGACCATATGATGCACACTGCATCAAACTGGTCTGCATGGCTGTCGTCCCAGAACGAATCCTCTTCTAAAGATGATGCACAACAAAGCCTGCAAACAGTTGCTTAAGACAAGCAGATTAAGGACATGGATTACTGGAATCATGTCCTGTGGTCTGATGAGACCAAGATAAACTTATTTGATTCAGATGGTGTCAAGCATGTGTGGTGGCAAAGACAAGTGTGTCTTACCTACAGTCAAGCATGGTGGCGGAAGTGTCATGGTTTGGGGCTGCATGAGTGTTGCTGGCTGTAGGGAGCTATAGTTCATTGATGGAACTGTAAATGCCAACATGTACTGTGACATACTGAAGCAGAGCATGGTCCCCTCCCTTCTGGACTGCAGGGCAGTATGCAACATAATAATAACCCCAAACTCAGCTCCAAGACAACCACTGCCTTGTTAAAGCAAAGGAGGGTAAAGGTGCTGGACTGGCCAAGCATGTCTCCAGACCTAAACCCTATTGAGCATCTGTGAGGCATCTTCAAATGGAAGGTGGAGGAGCACAAGGTCTCTAACATCCACCAGCTCCATGACATCGTCATGGAGGATGGAAGAGGATTCCAGTGGCTGAAACCTGTGAAGCTCTAGTGACCTCCATGCCCAAGAGAGTTAAGGTAGTGCTGGAAAATAATGGTGGCCACACAAAATAATGACACTTTGGCCACAATTTGTGCATTGTCACTTAGGGGTGTACTCAGTTTTGTTGCCAGCAGTTTAGACATTGATGGCTCTGTGTTGAGTTATTTTGAGGGCAGCAAATTTACACTGTTATACAAGCTGCACACTGACTGCTGTACATTGTATCAGTGTCAGATCTTCAGTGTTGTCCCATGAAAAGATATTATACAACATTTACAAAAATGTGAGGGGTGTACTGACTTTTCTGAGATACTGTATGTAAATAGATAATGCAATTGAATTATCCCACAGAAAGTACATGACCTGAAATCACACCGGAGTACAGGATAAATAAGGGATAGCACACGATTAACAGGAATCCTTGTAAGGCTCTGTTCACACTATGTACTGCGGTGCTTACCCCCCGCAGCGCGGGGGAGCTGGCAGCCCGCCGGCCCCATTGACATTCATTACTCGCGGCGCGTATTCGCCATGAATAATTGACATGTCACTTATCTCCCCGCGCCTACAATACGATTGTATTGTACGCACGGGGGGGGATGAGGCGTAATCCATAGTTCTCTATGAGAGCCGAAATTACCCCGTGTGAACATACCCTAACAAGTGACAGGGAGCAGAGGACTTTCTATAGCCGTTATGCAAAAAGATCAATTATATAAATGAAATTATGATCCAGCAATTAAAGGGATTGTTTCCAGGTGCCCTTTTAGGGCATACAAATATCACAGAAGTAGTCACCTCAGGACCTCATCAATAAGTCAGAGCAAAGAGCTGCAACCACAAAGTCGTTCTCGCTCTGACGACTATTCAAGTGGAAGGACACAGGCAGCGATATCGGACATGACTCATGAACATGAGTGGCCCTGTTTCTGGAAAACCAAAAGACCTTGTTTCTCTGACCTTTTAACACTTTACCGTATATTGTAGGAAATTGACCTGGTTACTATACTAAATGTCTGTGTAATGCTGCTCCTGCTTCTAGGCGCCATCTTCTTTGTAACCCCAAGGAGATCAAGGAAGTACATGACAATGATGGACCCTCTGCAGGAAGCCTATGGGAACTCCATGACGTGTCTCCTCTTCATCCCAGCCCTCATAGCAGATGTTTGCTGGTTCGCTGCCATCCTGGCATCTTTAGTTAAGTGTTAAGATAAAAATGTAGTGGATGGGATTTTCTCTTTAATTTTCATGCTGACTTATAACATCTCGCATCCGCTCATTCCTCAACTATGACACTACAAAAATGCTGGTCCATGCCCTTGTCATCTCCCACCTAACTACTGCAACATCTTCTCTGTGGCTCCACTACACCTTCTCCCCTCCAACCATTTTTAAACTCTGCTGCCCTTTATCACTCTCTCCTCGTACTCTCTGCTCTCCCCTCTGCCATCCCTCACTGCTTCCCATTGCCAGCGAATTCATTCAAGCTACTAACCATGACCTACAAGACTCTCCATGACCTCTCCCCTTACATTTGCCGGGTTTCAATATCTCCCCACGCAATCTCCGCTCTCTCAGGCCTTCTCTCTGCTCTCCTTATAGCTCCTCACCAACCGTCTCAAGACTCCCAGTCTTCACCCACACTCTGGACCTCGCCCCAACACATCAGACCTCTCATTCACCACTTCAAAGCAGCATGAAAACCATTTCTTCAGGCTTCCCTATGTCCTACACTAACCTTGTTGTCACTACTTCTCCACAGGCTGTCTGCCCCTGCTCCGTCTCTTTCCCCTCCTTGTAGTTGTAGCCTCGCGGGTGGGTCCTCTCTCCTCTGTCGTGCAATTGTCATTAATCACTATCATTGTACTGTCTTGATTATGTTATGTATGTAACCCCTGAAGTACAGCGCCCTGAATCAATGGCGCTTTAAAATAAATAATAATAATAATAATAAAGAGATATGTGGTAAAGGAGCTGACACATTTATTAGACAATTCAACTTTTATAGTTACAAGAGGTAAAGCAACATATACATTGGTGGTTTATCAACTGACCCCATTGATCCCACCACTGTAACCTTTGCCCATAACTAGGGGTCAGGAAAGCTGCATGCCATATTGTATCCTGAAGGCTCTGCTTGGCTTTTTTCAGTTGCTTTCTTTCAGAAGGGTCGGCCCATTGTAGTCTATAGTAGATTCTGCAGTCACCCCCAAAAAAATTGATTGGTGCCTACAAGAGACAAAATGAAAAGACACTTTCCGAGCGACATCACTTATCCTGTTTTGATCCTGAGTTACATCCTGTATTATACTCCAGAGCTGCACTCACTATTCTGCTGGTGCAGTCACTGTGTACATACATTACTTCTCCTGTACTGATCCTGAGTTACATCTGTATTATACTCAGAGCTGCACTCACTCTTCTGCTGGTGCAGTCACTGTACATCCATTACATTATTTTCCTGTATGATCCTGAGTTACATTGTATTATCTCCAGAGCTGCTACCATTTGTGTCAGTCTATGTACATACATTACATTATTTATACTGTACTGATCCTGGGTTACATCCTGTATTATACTCCAGAGCTGCACTCACTATTCTGCTGGTGCAGTCACTGTACATACATTACTTATCCTGTACTCATCCTGAGTTACATCCTGTATTATACTCCAGAGCTGCACTCACTATTCTGCTGGTGCAGTCACTGTGTACATACATTACTTATCCTGTACTGACCCCGAGTTGCATCCTGTATTATACTCCAGAGCAGCACTCACTATTCTACTGGTGCAGTCACTGTGTACATACATTACATTGCTTATCCTGTACTGATCCTGAGTTACATCCTGTATTATACTCCAGAGCTGCACTCACTATTCTGCTGGTGCAGTCACTGTGTACATACATTACTTATCCTGTACTGATCCTGAGTTACATCCTGTATTATACTCCAGAGCTGCACTCACTATTCTGCTGGTGCAGTCACTGTGTACATACATTACTAATCCTGTACTGATCCTGATTTACATCCTGTATTACACTTCAGACCTGCACTCACTATTCTGCTGGTATAGTCACTGTGTACATACATTACTTATCCTGTACTGATTTGAGTTACATCCTGTAATATACTTCAGAGCTGCACTCACTATTCTGCTGGTGCAGTCACTGTACATACATTACTTATCCTGTACTGATCCCGAGTTACATCCTGTATTATACTCCAGAGCTGCACTCACTATTCTGCTGGTGCAGTCACTGTGTACATACATTACTTATCCTGCACTGATCCTGAGTTACATCCTGTATTATACTCCAGAGCTGCACTCACTATTCTGCTGGTGCAGTCACTGTACATACATTACTTATCCTGTACTGATCCTGAGTAACATCCTGTATTATACTCCAGAGCTGCGCTCACTATTCTGCTGGTGCAGTCACTGTGTACATACATTACTTATCCTGCACTGATCCTGAGTTACATCCTGTATTATACTCCAGAGCTGCACTCACTATTCTGCTGGGTATTATGGAGACAGTTTGCTTCTGGCAAAACACTACGTGGAAATCCCTAAAGAAGCATTTATGCTATCTATCATACATGAAAAAACTTTGAGACTCTCGGTTCACATATTTTGATCAAAAGATGTTTAAGCTGCCCACGACTTTCAACGTGATCTCAAAATCGGGCAGTCCTATCCTATCTTTACCTGTGTACATGTATAATTACATGTGTGCCGCAGCCCTGCCAGTGGCACCCAGGTTTGCATACGTTTTTTCAGAAATGTTTTTGTGTGCAGAAACATACGTTATACTTGGTGTACATTGATTTTAACCTTTATGGGAAGGAAGGGGTGCTTCCATTTTGGGTTTCTGTCCCCGCTCACTCTCACAGGCTGTCATAAGAAGGGCAGCTTGCAAGTTGGGTGTTTTTTATTTTTTCTCTCTGAATAATGGAGGTCGGTGACCCAGTGAGAGGCCTGATTGGCTCGATTGAGAGGTAAAGATAGGATAGGACTGCCCGATTTGAGATCACGTTGAAAGTCGTGGGCAGCTTAAACATCTTTTGATCAAAATATGTGAACCGAGAGTCTCAAAGTTTGCTTCTGGCAGCTCGAATGATCTACTATTAGTCAGTATAGATGCAGTCATAAGTCAGGGATATTACCTCGTCTTTCTTTTATGTAATATATTTATTCTTCCCTATTACAGCCTCTGCAGTCAGTGTCATAATGGATATTCACAGTTACCTGTCAATCCTGATATCTGCCTGTATTGTCATTACATATACATTGTTTGGAGGCCTTTACTCCGTGGCTTACACTGATGTTCTACAACTTATCTTTATGCTACTTGGATTGGTAAGTGCAAATCTCTAAGACTGTTGTTGCCCATAGTAAGCAACCAGAGCTCATAGCAACCAATCAGGGCTCATAACAACCAATCACAGCCCATAGCAACCAATCAGAGCTCACAGCAACCAATCAGAGCCCATAGCAACCAATCAGAGCACACAGCAACCAATCGGAGCTCACAGCAACCAACCAGAGCTCAGAGCAACCAATCAAAGCCCATAGCAACCAATCAGAGCTCATAGCAACCAACCAGAGCTCATAGCAACCAACCAGAGCTCACAGCAACCAATCAGAGCTCACAGCAACCAACCAGAGCTCATAGCAACCAACCAGAGCTCACAGCAACCAAGCAGAGCCCATAACAACCAATCACTGCCCATAGCAACCAATCAGAGCTCACAGCAACCAATCAGAGTTCACAGCAACCAAGCAGAGTCCATAGTGACCAATCAGAGCCCATAACAACCAGTCAGTGACCATAGCAACCAGTCAGAGCCCATAGCAACTAATCAGAGCTCAGCTTTTATTTTTCCAGAGCATTATATGAAATGAAAGCTGGGCTCTGATTGGTTGATATGGGCAGTGATTGGTTGCTATGGGCTCTGATTGGTCGCTATGGGCTCTGCTTGTTTGCCGTGAGCTCTGATTGGTTGCTATAGTCTCTGATTAGTTGCTGTGAGCTCTGATTGGTTGCTATGAGACCTGATTGGTGGCTATGGGCTCTGATTGGTCGCTATGGGCTCTTATTGGTTGCTGTGGGCTCTGATTGGTCGCTATGGGCTCTGATTGGTTGCTGTGGGCTCTGATTGGTTGCTATGGCTAACAAAGTTAGTCTTACTGCTGTACAGTTTTCATACATAAGGCTCAATGGTTTTCTTGTCCATAGGGGGCACCAATATTTTGTGTTGCTCCAACCTGTGCCTGTTAGATTCGACACTGTTGCAACTGAAGTTGTGAAAAACTTTGGGTTCAGTATGTCCCCAACACAAACTTTTCACTCTGACCTTAAATCTTAACCTAGCCCTAATCTTAAATATCACCGTAACCCTAGCCCTGAATTGGGGTTAGGGTTATGGTTTTTAGTGGGTTTGAATGGGTAAACTTACCTGTTCCCTGGCATTCTCAGTACCGCAATGCTGTTGTTCCAATGTCACTGCCGTCTGACATCACTTAAAGAGAACCTGTCACATAGATTATACCCCCCTTGCTGAGGACAGCACAAGCTAGTGTCAGACCTGCTTTTTCCAGCGCTGTGTCCCTTATTCTGTAAGATGCTGCAGTTTCAGAGCATTTAATGCTCAAATCTGGCAGTTTCCAGCCTGTTCTGCCAGAAAAGAGTCCAGCTTATTCATGAGCAAGTGTTAGCCCCACCCACATTCCCTTTATTCTAAGGATTGTTCCTATTCAATGCAACAGGTTAAATAAGCAGTGAGGGGTGGGGCTAGCTGATGGTGGGTGGGGCTAATGCCAGCTCATGAATAAGCTGGACTTCTCTCTGGCAGAACAGACTGGAAAGGTTCCAGCTTTCCTTTAAATTCAAAGTGAAACACATTAATAGCATTAATAGTATAGTACTTATAACATATTCTTGTACATAGGGGCAGTATTATAGTAGTTATATTCTTGTACATAGGGGGCAGTATTATAGTAGTTATATTCTTGTACATAGGAGGCAGTATTATAGTAGTTATATTCTTATACATAGGGGCAGTATTATAGTAGTTATATTCTTGTACATGGGGCAGTATTATAGTAGTTATATTCTTGCACATAGGGGGCAGTATTACAGTAGTTATATTCTTGTACATAGGGGCAGTATTATAGTAGTTATATTCTTGTACATAGGGGCAGTATTATAGTAGTTATAGTCTTGTACATAGAATGCAGTATTATAGTAGTTATATTCTTATACATGGGGGCAGTATTATAGTAGTTATATTCTTGTACATAGGAGGCAGTATTATAGTAGTTATATTCTTGTACATAGGGGGCAGTATTATAGTAGTTATATTCTTGTACATAGGGAGCAGTATTATAGTAGTTATATTCTTGTACATAGGGAGCAGTATTATAGTAGTTATATTCTTGTACATAGGGGCAGTGTTATAGTAGTTATATCCTTGTACATGGGGCAGTATTATAGTAGTTATATTCTTGCACATAGGGGGCAGTATTACAGTAGTTATATTCTTGTACATAGGGGCAGTATTATAGTAGTTATATTCTTGTACATAGGGGCAGTATCATAGTAGTTATATTCTTGTACATAGAATGCAGTATCATAGTAGTTATATTCTTATACATAGAATGCAGTATCATAGTAGTTATATTCTTATACATGGGGGCAGTATTATAGTAGTTGTATTCTTGTACATAGAATGCAGTATCATAGTAGTTATATTCTTATACATGGGGGCAGTATTATAGTAGTTGTATTCTTGTACATAGTGGGCAGTATTATATTCCTGTACAGGTAGCAGTGTTATACCAATTATAGTTGGGTTTATTGGTATGTATTTACATACCTGTTACTGACTCTTTATGTTGCACTCTGCAGTGGATTTCTATACCATTTGCACTTCTGAACTCTGCTACAAAGAGCATTACTGACACAGCCATTAAAGGAGTATTTCAGGAACCCTGGCTAGGAAAAATTGATATGCAATACATTGGAATTTGGATAGATGATGTCTTGTATCTGGTAAGTTTCCATTTCTTAACTAGCCTAACACCTAATAATTCCTGCAGCAAATCTGCATCTATAGTATCTCACAAAAGTGAGTACACCCCTCACATTTTTGTAGATATTGTATTATATCTTCTCATGGGACAACACTGAAGATATGAAACTTTGATACAATATAAAGTAGTTAGTGCACTGCTTATATAACAGTGTAAATTTGGTGTGCCCTCAAAATTACTCAACACACAGCCATCAATGTCTAAACCACTGGCAACAAAAGTGAGTACACCCCTAAGTGAAAATGGATAAATTGTGCCAAAGTGTCAATATTTTGTGCAGTCAGCATTATTGTCTAGCACTGCCTTAACTCTCTTGGGCATGGAGGTCACTAGAGCTTCACAGATTACAGCCACTGGAATCCTCTTCCACTCCTCCATGACGACATCACAGAGCTGGTGGATGTTAGAGATCTTGCGCTCCTCCACCTGTTTGAGGATGCCCCACAGATGCTCAATAGGGTTTAGGTCTGGAGACAGGCTTGGCCAGTCCAGCACCTTTACCCTCATTTTCTTTAGCAAGGCAATGTTCGTCTTGGAGATGTGTTTGGCATTGTTATTATGTTATGTCATGTGGCCCAGAAGGTAGGGGATCATGCTCTGCTTCAGTATGTCACAGTACATGTTAGCATTCATAATTTCCTCAATAAACTGTAGCTCCCCACAGCCCAAAACCATGACATTCCCACCACTCTGCTTGACTGTAGGGAAGACACACTTGTCTTTGTACTCCTCACCTGGTTTCCGCAACACACTCTTGACACCATCTTGGTCTTATCAGAACACAGGACATGGTTACACTGTGAATGTGCTCTACCTGTTCCAGCAGTAATGCGCTGGGATTTGCCGTACTGAAGTTATAAATCTGTAGCTTCGTACGGTTGTAGTGCGACACCCCTCCTGCATGCCTTCCGAAATCAGGCGCCTTACAAAGTGCCATGGGTGCTCTGTATTGCACCTGATATTGGCATGCGGGCGGTTTAAAAATATAGTGAACCGGGCTGCGCTAGATCTCGGGCTGAAAAGATGCCAGACTTCTGGCGCAGCCCCGTTCATACATGTCGCCCTAAATCCATGTGTTGGGCAGGAATATGCTTAGCTACATCTCTGGTTGTGGTGAATATGTTGATGTGTAATTTCACGCTCTTCTCTAGAGTCTTGGCAGTATTGCATGGCAGATATACTTCCAGAGAGTCTTATCTGCTTCGACCACAACGCAAGCTAAAGTAACGTCTGCTCTTGGGGCAGTGGGCTGTGTGGTGCTGGCGGTCCCATCAGTATTGGTTGGAGCTGTAGCGGCTTCTACAGGTAAACATTAAAGCCATCCTTTTTCGGTGAGGGACCTCCTCTACAGCTCTCTGATCTATGGTGGGCAATATTGTGGTGTTGAGCTCCAGAGATGCTGAAGCTTGTTCCTCCTCCGACCATAGAACTTTTCATTGTCATTGAAATATTTCATTTATTCCAAAAATATATCAGTCACTTAACCCTTTGCGTTCATTTGTAGACTGGAACCAGACAAGCTATGGATTACCCACACCATATGATAGAGGAGAGGCTAGTATGATCCTTCCGCTCGTCCTGCAGCACCTATGTCCTCTGTACGTGTCCGTCGCTGGTTTGGGAGCGGTGGCGGCAGCTGTCATGTCTTCTGCAGACTCTGCTCTCTTGTCATCCAGCTCCATGTTTGGATATAATATCTACAAAAAGATTCTCCGGAAAATGGTAATTTAATATTTCAGGAGCATTTTCTTCATGTTCCTATGGTCCCCGCACAATCTTGAAGGTACAGTTGAGTCTCTGCGTATCCTTCTGGTTTAAAGTGTGCAGAGATAATAATAATCTTTATTTATATAGCACCAACATATTTCGCAGCACTTTACAATTTAGGTAATATAAGTACAAGCAAAACCAAACATTACACAGGAAAAAGCTACTGTACAGTACTTACAGATCAGACACAAGGTGTGAGGGCCCTGCTCCCAAGACCTTTCAATCTATAAGGATGTATGGGGGAGACGAAGGGTGAGAAGTGCTCAGTTTACAATGGTCCAGCCATGTTACATAAATACAGGGGAGTTTACATAAAAAGTGGATGAACCTGCCACCCAGTCGGTACATCTATATAAAGATCTATACACAGATAATTGCCTTTGAGTGCACAAGTGCAGGGAGTGACAGAAAATGGGGGGAGGGGTTAGCAATTAGGGGTCTTGGTAGGCCTGCCTAAGAAGATGTATTCTTAAAACTATGAAGGTTATGATTATGCCTCATGGTACGTGGTAGGATGTTCCAGAGAACTGGTGCCGCACGTGTGAAAGTTTGGAGATGGACATGGGAGGTTCGGATGACTGAGGCGTGTAATCTCAGATCATCTGCAGAGCGGAGAGACCGGGCATGGGGATAGACAGAGATGAGGGAGGAGATGTATGTGGGTGCAGTGCTGTGGATAGACCAGGTAAGGTGGTAGATGGAGATGAGGAAGGAGATGTAGAGGGGTGCAGCGCTGTGGAAAGCTTTATGGGTGAGAGTGATTAGTTTATGTTGTATCCTGTACTGAATGGGCAACCAGTGCAGTGACTGACACAGGGTAGAGGCATCAGTATAGCGGCTAGAGAGAAAGATGAGCCCGACTGCTGCATTAAGGACAGATTGAAGAGGGGAGAGTTTGCAGAGAGGGAGACCAATAAGCAGGGAGTTACAGTAGTCAAGACGAGAAAGAATAAGAGGAACGAAACAATAGGCCTCATGGTCAAAGGTGTGATGGGGCCAGCTGGCACTGACTTTTACAGAGAGTATTATTATTATTGTGTTCACTCACGTCTATGTATTGTATATCTTCTTGCAAACTTTAGATTTCTTAATGTTTTTGATGTTTTCTTGTCTGCAGGCCTCAGAGAAGGAGGTGATGGTGGCTATGAGGATTTCCACCATTGTGCTGGGGAGCACGGCTGCTGGAATGGCGTTCCTATCCAACTCTGTCTACGACCTATGGTTCATGTGTGGGGAGATGGTCTACGCCTTGGTTTTCCCTCAGCTCTGTTGTGTACTGTTTGTCCCAAGAACTAACACTTATGGTTCAGCAGTTGGTTTCCTCCTGGGCTTCATATTGAGAATCCTGGTAGGTGTGAACTCCATAAACATTCCCCCCATCATCCACTATCCATGGTGCACACTTATCAATGGAGCCTACGTCCAGCTCTTCCCATTCAAGACCTTCACCATGCTTGTAGCCTTAACTACCCAGGTTCTTGTATCTTACGTCTCAGAACTGTTGTTTGAAAAATCTCTGCTGCCAAAACAGTGGGATATTTGCAATGTGTTAAAAGTAGAGAATGAACATTGCCCAGCAAAGGAAGAGCTGGGAGCTTTTCAGCCACAGGACAGAAGTAACAATGAGCAATTAGGTGGAAGCTCCAGGTCAATGTAAAAATGTACCATACTCAGCACAAACACACAGACATTTTTTCTATTGCACAGTATCAAGAAAAATCTAGTTTCTGATGTAGGCCAATGTTTCATGTTGCAGCCAACACCAAGTATGTAACATCATATACAATAAAAATTGGGGATTTTTTATATTTTTATTTTTTTAAAACATACTTTGTTGTTATTGCCTAGTTTTTCATTTTATAGCAGCATTTATGAACATCTGAATATATGTATAATTTTTGAACAGATCACAGCATATAGAGGAGAACAGGTACCTAAATGTTGTCACTTTTTAGAGGGAAGAGGTTGTCACAACATGTTATAAACTATTTTGGTAGGCACTTTTCATATGCAGAACACAGTCATCTGTAAGTTGTTGGATGAAGTAGAGCAGAAGCAAATCAGATTCCTTCTACAAAATGGATTCCATTTCTAAGACCATTGATGTACCTATTCAGTCTCTAAATTCAACAGATTTTTTTTTTTTTGCGGGACCATGAAACACGGCAATCACAAAGGGCACAAAGGAAGGCAGTGGAGATACTCACCAGGGCAGAGGCAGATGATGAGTCTAAGAAGGTGCAGACCAGGCTTGGACTTGCCCATAAGGGAAACCTGGCCATTGTGGGCCCTTGGGCAAAGTGGGCTCCTTGGCATAGCAGGCCTGGGAGTGCTTTTTGTTAAAAAAAAAAAAAGATATAGAAGAAGAGGAAGTAAGCAAGAGTCATGTGCAGTCAGGTACATAAGCTGCTAGATGGACCCAAAGATGAACTCCACTGGTCGGCCCCAAGAATAAACTCTACTAGAGGGTCCTAAAACTCAACTCTACTGGTGAGCTCCAAAATCAACTCTATTGGTGGGGCCCAAAATTTAACTCTACTGGTGCAGGCTGCCAGGGACATGGTCTTTGGACAGTGCATCTGTCACACCAAGTGGATCTGGCAGAAGAAGTAGAGCACCCCCATAATCACCTGAACAAATCTGGGTTGCAGTCTGTATTCATTATGGGGGTTATATGTACTAGTTATGAGTCACATGCTCAAGGTTGGGTTTCTTAATCCCAGCTTCATGATTTCTCTAATGTTCCTTAAACGTTGTTAAGTATAAGGTATAATCTCACTAATAGACCCCTACAATGCCCTGCCTGAAACATATGATACTATATATAATAGAGCAATTAGTTAAATACTCTTATAGTCTCTAAAAAAATTTACATCCACAGTAACAGGTGTCTCTACAATTTTGACACATTGCTCTCAGTCATCCATACCAGATAACCACTTAGAACCAAAGCATAATGGACTCTCGATTACTTGTTAAACCATCTTAATTTTTCTGACTATCTGCGTTTATGCTTGTTTTCCCGGTCTAGTTACTTCCTTAAAGGGGTTGTCTCACTACAAGCATTGCTTTTTATGTTAAAGATCTTTCAAAAACAAGTCACTTTGCAATATGTGTCCATTAACAGTGTCCTTCCTATTCCTAGATATCCTCTCTTGTATGGGCTGCATCAGCTCCTCAGGTCGCTATAGCTACAGAACCTGTTTGATCTCTCCTAATAGGCTGCCAGCACTGGCTGCTATAGCTACAGACCTGTTTAAACTCATGATAGGCTGCCATCACTGGTTGCTATAGCTACAGACCTGGCTTCTACAGCAGCCTAATAGAAGCCAGTAAACACGCCCCTGAATTCAAAATGAAACCAAGAAAACAGGACTGAGGTGAGATGAATCCATGTAGTGAGACACCCCCTTTAAATATAAAGTGTGTTCTGATTTAGCCTATCGGGGGTCAGGTGATGATATTAGCCCTGTCACTCACCCTAGTCTTTCCACTCTCTAAGGCAGAGTAATCACCCAAAAAAGGGTGGCCCCGTCTCTCAGTGGTTGTCCCTGTAAAGCTCTCAATATACTCTAAAAATGGGTAGTCTGTATTGTCAAAAAGATATCCCAACACATATCCCCATATAGAAAATATAAGGGATTATTGGGGGACAAAAAAAGTAAGTCAGATGTGGCCACCGCCACACCATTATGAGGGATAGGGATACTTGAGTCATGGGGATAAAAAGTGTCTGTGAGTTGGTATTTAAGTATAATGTATACTCCATCGGCAAATACAATTATATTTATATATTCATCCAATGAGCTTTAAAGGTACAGTAGATTTTTTTAGCCTGTAGCACATTCTAGCTATTTTTTTCTGCCAATTTTAAGATCAAACTCAATTCCCTCTACTATTTTCACACATAGATAAATAGGAGAAAATAGAGATACATTTAACATAGTTACATACTTCATAAGGCTGAAAAAAGACAGACGTTCATTCAGTTCAGACTGTTGTGCCATACTGTTCGTCCAGAGGAAGGCAAAAAAAAAACCAAAAGGGTAAACCCAAGGGCCCTCATTCCTGGGAAAAAAATCCTTTCCCGCCCCAAATCGGCAATCAAAAAAAACCCCTGGATCAGCGACTTTCTCCAAAACCTGGTCACTATAACCTTTTTATTTTATTACTCAAAAATGTATCCAACCCTTCTCCAAACCCTGGCACTATAACTTGTCACTTATTCTTTAAGAAATTACCCCAGACCCTACCCAGAATCCCTGGTCACTATAACCTGTTATATTATTACATCTAAAATTACCCAAACCCCCTTCCCCAAACCCCCGGCCTGAATTTGTTAATTTTATTAAACTAAAAAGTATCCAGACCCTTCTCCAAATCCTGGTCACATAATTGTTCTTTTAATTACATCTAAAATGTATCCAGACCCTTCCCGAATCCCGGTCACTAGAACTTGTTTTTTTTAAATCTCAAATGTACCCGGGGCCCCTTCTCCAAATCCGGGTACTAAATTTGTTATATTATTACATCAGAAATGTATCCAACCCTTCCCAGAACCCTGGTCACTAAAAACTTGTTATTTTTTTACATTGAAATGTATCCAGACCCTTCTCCAAATCCGGGGTATAGAACTTGTTATTTTTTTAAATAAAAATGATCCAGACCCATTCTCCAGAACCCGGTACTAAACTTTTATTTTTTTACATCTACAAATGTACCCGCCCCTCCCCCGATCCTGGTCACTAAATTGTTTTATTTTTTACATCTAGAAATGTACCCAGCCCTTCCCCCAGAACCCCGGTCACTAAACTTTTTATATTATTAAATTACAAATTATGGGCCCCTTTTCTCCAGAATCCTGGTCACTAAAAACTTTTATATTTTACATCTAAAATTTCCAAACCCTTCCCCCAGAATCCTGGTCACTATAACTGTTATTATTAATTTAGAAATGTACCCAGACCCTTCTCCAAATCCTGGTCACTAGAACTTGTTTTTATTACATCTAAAAATGCACCCAGACCCTCTCCAAATCCGGTCACTAGAATTGTTTAAAATTACATCTACAAATGTATCCAGACCCTTTTCCCCAGAATCCTGGTCACTATAACTTGTTATTTTTACTTTAGAAATGTATCCAGCCCCTTCTCCAAAACCCGGTCACTATAACTTGTTATTTTTACATCTAGAAATTATCCGCTCTTTTCCAGAATCCTGGTCACTAAATTGTTTATTATTAATTAAAAATGCTCCAGCCCACCCCAGAATCCCGGTCACTAGAACTTGTTATATTATTACTCTACAAATGTATCCAGCCCCCTTCTCCGAAATCCTGGTCCTATAACTTGTTCTTATTACATCTAGAAAGTACCCAGACCCTTCCCCAGAATCCCGGTCACTGAATTGTTATATTTTAAATCTACAAATGTAATCCGGCCCTTTCCCAGAATCCTTTTTTTTCACAAAATAAACTTGTTTATTTTAAAAAAATTACATCTAAAAAATGTACCAGCCCCCCCCCCCCCTTCTCCAAAATCCGGTACTATAATTTGTTTTTATTACTCTAGAAATGTATCCAGACCCTTCCCCCAAAATCCGGGTCACTTAATTTGTTATTTATTACATCTAAAAATTTTACCAGACCCTTCTCCAGAACCTGGTCACAGAACTTGTTTTTATTACATCTAAAATTTCATCCAGACCCATCTCCAAAACCCCGGGCACTAGAACTTGTTATTTATTACATCTAAAAATGTACCCCAGACCCCCTCCAGAACCCTGGTCACAAAACGTTATAAAATTACATTAGAAATGTATCCAGACCCTTCTCCAAAAATCCCGGTCACTATAACTTGTTATTTTTTTACACTAGAAATGTACCCAGACCTTTTCCAAATCCTGGTCACTAAACTTTTTATTTTTTACTCTAGAAATGTATCCAACCCTTCTCCAAAAATCCCAGCATAGAATTTTATTTTATTAAATTAAAAAATGTATCCAGACCCTTCCCAGAACCCTGGTCCTATAACTTTTTTTTTATTACATCTAGAAATGTATCCAGACCCTTCTCCAGAATCCTGGTCACTATAACTTGTTATATTATTACATCTAGAAATGTATCCAGACCCTTCTCCAGAATCCTCTAAGCCCACAGTGTCCGAGGATCTCGAAAGGGCGTCCGCCCAAACGTTCTTCTCAGCAGGCCGAAAGTGAAGAAAAAAGTCAAAGCGGGCGAAGAAGAGTGACCACCTGGCTTGTCGAGGATTTAGTCGCTGAGCAGACTGAGGAAAAAAAGGGGGTTTTTTTGTGATCCGTGAAGATCTCGATGGGATGGCGACCCCCCTCAAGCAAGTGCCGCCATTCTTCTAGGGCCAACTTTATGGCCAGTGGTTCGCGGTCACCAATCGAATAATTTTGCTCGGCTGGAGTGAAGGTTTTAGATAAAAAACCGCATGTACGCAGTTTCCCAGAGGAAGACTTCTGTAAGAGGACAGCGCCTGCACCCACTGAGGAGGCGTCCACCTCAAGGATGAACGGACGCTGCGGGTCCGGGCGAGACAGAACAGGAGCTGAAGCAAAAGCTGATTTGAGGCCCTCAAAGGCTTCTTGAGCTTCCGGGGGCCCAGGATTTGGGGTTGGCATTTTTCTTTGTAAGTGCCACCAGCGGGGCCACGAGCGTGGAGAAGTGCGGAATAAACTGTCTGTAATAATTCGCGAACCCAAAAAAAAGTTGGATAGCACGAATGGCCCACTGGTCGAGGCCACTGTACAACTGCAGACAGCTTAGAGGGATCCATCTGGAGACCCTGACCGAGACGATGTACCCCAGGAAGAGCAACAAGGTGCATTCAAACAGGCATTTCTTCAGTTTGGCATATAACTGGTGGTCCCGGAGACGTTTGAGCACCTGGCGGATGTGGTGGCGGTGAGTCTCTAGATCTGGGGAGAAAATTAGGATGTCATCTAGGTAAATGATAACACAGCCGTAGAGGAGATCGCAGAAGATCTCATTGACGAAATTCTGGAAGACCGCCGGGGCGTTGCAGAGGCCAAACGGCATGACCAGATATTCAAATTGACCATCTCTGGTATTAAAGGCCGTCTTCCATTCGTCGCCTTCACGGATACGAATCAGGTTGTATGCTCCCCGTAAGTCCAATTTGGAAAAAAATTTTGCGCCATGCAGGCGATCGAACAGCTCCGAGATCAGAGGCAGGGGGTATCGATTTTTTATAGTAATTTTATTAAGCCCCCGATAATCGATACAGGGGTCGTAGAGTCCCATCTTTCATTTCAACAAAGAAGAAGCCGGCCCCCTCAGGCGAGGAAGACTTGCTATGAAGCCTTTACGGAAGTTCTCCTGGATATACTCCGACATAGCCTTAGTCTCCGGGACGGAAAGAGGGTAGACTCTGCCTCGGGGAGGCGTTCAAACGGGGTTTTGCAGGTCAATGGGACAATAAAACCCTGCCGGTGCGGGGGCAGATTTTTCGGCCTGTTTTTTCAGAAAAGACGTCGGCAAAATCCCGGTACAGAGTGGGCAGACCCGTCAGAGGCTTCGTAGACTTTACAGAGGCGGGCCGAAGAGCAGAACGGAGAACCGGAAGGCATCGCGAGTGGCACGCGGGGCCCCAACGGATAATTTCACCCGTGTTCCAGTCCAAGGTCGGAGCATGGTCTTGCAATCAAGGAAGGCCCAGGAGGATTTCCGAAGAGGAGCGAGGCAGAACCAGCAGTTTCAGAGTCTCCTTGTGTAGAGCGCCTATCTGCAAAGTGAGGGGCGCCGTGCAGAACCGAATAGCGTCCTTTAGGCATTCGCTACTGACGGAGGAGACAAACATGGGTTTCTGCAGAGGGGTCACCGGGAGACGAAATTTGTAGACCAGAGCTTGGCTGACAAAATTTCCGGCGGACCCCGAATCAAGGAAGGTGGTGGCTTGAAAGGTACTGTCCGGCGAAATTCCACAGAGTACGGGAATGGTCAGACGGGGAGAGGCCGCACTGACACCTAGGGATGCCTCTCCTGCGAGCCCTAAGTTGTGAGAGTTTCCCGGACGCACCGGACAGTCCCCAATGAAGTGGCCAGAACCGCCACAATAGAAGCATAGCTGCCTCAGACGACGCTGCGAGCGTTCTTCCTGTGTCAGGTGGGCTCTCTCGACCTGTATGGGTCCGTCCTCCGGAACCCTTGGCGGAGGAATGGGAGGACGTTGGAATACGGGAGCCAGACGAAGTAGTTGCCGTTGAAGGCGGAGCTCTTGTTGTCTCTCCGCAAACCGAATATCAATTTGGGAGGCCAACCGAATCAGTTCATCCAGGGCGGAAGGCAGGTCCCGACCTGTGAGCTCGTCTTTAATGCGCCCAGAGAGGCCTTGCTAGAAGGTTGCCACCAAAGCCTCATTATTCCAGTCCAAGTCAGAGGCGAGGGTGCGGAACTGCACAGAGTACTGACCCACAGTAGAGTCCCCCTGACGGAGACTAAGCAGAGCTGCGGCAGCGGAGGAGGTGCGGCCAGTTTCCTCGAAGACGGTGCGGAACCCCTGGAGAAAGGCTTGTAGATTCGCCGTCAGCGGATTTCCTCGGTCCCATAGCGGAGTGACCCAGGCCAAGGCTTCTCCCGACAAGAGGCTAATTATAACGGCCATCTTAGCCCGCTCGGCAGGGAACTGATGCCCCAACATCTCGATGTGGATGGAGCATTGACTGATGAAGCCACGGCATTTCTTGGGGTCTCCATCATAGCGTGAAGGGAGCGGCAGATGCAGCGAAGGTCCCAGTGCAGGAACAGGAAGAGCCATGGCTGCAGGAGCAACTGGTGCTGGCGAGGCGGCGGCCGCCGCAGGCGGAGGTATACGGGCCGCAAGGTTCTGCATCATGGCTGCGAGCTGATCAATATGCTGGCTCTGCTGGGCGGAATCCATGGTCAGTTCGTACTGTAACGGGTATGGTGGATTCGCTGGACCACCGCAAACGATGGTGTAAGCCACGCCAGGGAGCGGAGTCCCAAGTAGCCCCCGGTTTTTCACCAGAGCCCGCCGCAAAGCGGGATGGACTGCTGCGGGGTGAGGCTACCAGGTCGCTACCCCTGACGTGACTTGCTTGCGATGGCGGCCGGGGTAGTGCGTGGTACAGAATCGTGATCCGGAGACGTAGTCGGGGACAGGCAGGAGGTCAGGGCAGGCGGCAAACAGGCAAGGTCAGGAAACGTAGCGGGAAAGGACTGGGGACACGATAATCAGACAGGACTTTCCAACACTCTCAAGACTAGGGACACACAACAAAGAACTGGCAAGAGTGCTGGGGGCGTATTCCTTAAAAAAGGACCAGAACCCGGCAAAAGACCAATTACCGGGACGCTGGCCCTTTAAATCCAGACCAGCCGTCGTGCGCGTGCCCTAGGCAGCGGGTCCGCGCGCGCGCGGGACAGGCAGGACCAGCATACACAGGAGTGTGGACGGGTAAGTTGGCCGGCGCCCGGGCAGCAGGGGGTTGGTCGCCGGCAGCCGCGGCACCCGCGCCGGACCCCCGTGGGCAGGGGGGGGCCGCGGGGGGCGGCAGCGCCCGCGCCATCCCCCATAACAACTTGCTATATTATTATGTCTAGAAATGTATCCAGACCCTTCTCCAGAATCCTGGTCACTATAACTTGTTATATTATTACATCTAGAAATGTATCCAGACCCTTCTCCAGAATCCTGGTCACTATAACTTGTTATATTAATACATTTAGAAATGTATAGAGACCATTCTCCAGAATCCTGGTCACTATAACTTGTTATATTATTACATCTAGAAATGTATCCAGACCCTTCTCCAGAATCCTGGTCACTATAACTTGTTATATTACATCTAGAAATGTATCCAGACCCTTCTCCAGAATCCTGGTCACTATAACTTGTTATATTATTACATCTAGAAATGTATCCAGACCCTTCTCCAGAATCCTGGTCACTATTACTTATTATATTATTACATCTAGAAATGTAATCCAGACCCTTCTCCGAATCCGTCACTATAACTTGTTATATTATTACATCTAGAAATGTATCCAGACCCTTCTCCCGAATCCTGGTCACTATAACTTGTTATATTATTACATCTAGAAATGTATCCAGACCCTTCTCCAGAATCCGGTCACTATAACTTGTTTATATTATGAGATCTAGAAATGTATCCAGACCCTTCTCCAGAATCCTGGTCACTATACTGTTATATTATGACATCTAGAAATGTATCCAGCCCCTTCTCCAGAACCCTGCCCACTAAACTTTTTTATATTATTACACTAGAAATGTACCAGCCCCTTTTCTCCAGAATCGGGTCACTTAACTTGTTTATATTTTCATCAAAATGTACCAGCCCCTTCCCCGAATCCGGTACATAACTTTTTTATATTTTTACATCAGAAATTTATCCAGACCCTTCCCAGAATCCTGGTCACTATAACTTGTTATTTATTACATCTAGAAATGTATCCAGACCCTTCTCCAAACCCGGTCCTATAATTGAAATTATTACATCTAGAAATTATCCAGACCCTTTCTCCAAATCCTGGTCACTATAACGTTAAAATATGACATCTAGAAATGTATCCAGACCCTTCTCCAATCCTGGCCCACTAAATTTGTTAATTATTACTTTAGAAATGTATCCAGCCCCTTCCCAGAACCTGGTCACTAATCTTGTTATATTATTACATCAAAATTATCCAGACCCTTCCCCAGAATCCTGGTCACTATAACTTGTTATTTTATTACATTTAGAAATGTATTCAGACCCTTCTCCAAAATCCGGGCCCTAATCACTTGTTATATTATTACATCTAAAATTTACCCAAACCCATTCTCCAAAATCCGGTCACTATCACTTTTTATATTTTAATCAGAAATGTACCCAAACCCCTTCCCCGAATCCGGGTACATAACTTGTTAATTATTAATCTGAAATGTATCCAGACCCTTCTCCAGAATCCTGGTCACTATAACTTGTTCTTTTTACAAAAAATTTTATCCAGACCCCTTCTCCAGAACCCCGTCATTATAACTGTTATATTTTTTACATCTAGAAATTTATCCAACCCTTCCCCAAATCCGGTCATATAACTTTTAATTTTAAAAAATCTAGAAATGTATCCAGACCCTTTTTGAACTCTGTTAGTGAATTCACCATGACAAGTTCATCTGTCAGAGAGTCCCACAGTCTCACCGCTTTTACAGTAAAAAATCCCTTTCTATGTTTATGTAGAAATTTTCTTTCCTCTAGACCAGAGGTGTCAGACTTTTCAACAAAGGCCACATCACTGTAATAGTTGGTGCAAGGGCCTTGGTGTAAAACACGGTCACTGTAAGTAAATCACTGTAAGATTGTATAAAAGTCAGCCCCTTCCACCTCTTTAGCATTGGACTTTCTAACTTGGAGGGGGGCTTGAGTGCCTGGGTAGGGCTGTCAGAGCTGTGGCACCACCTGTGAGTTGCCGAGCTGTGTGGAATGGCGCACTGGAGCTCCAGATCCAAGATAGCATCCCCTACCTGTGCTGGTGTCGCTGCATATGCCAAGCGCTGGCTGCATCCTATGGGGAAAGTGGAAAGCCAGATGTTCTACATGCAGACAATGTCCATTGCTGCGTCTAAGCTCTTATAGGCCACATAAAATGACATGGCGGGCCTGAGTTTGGCACCGGTGCTCTAGATGTTTAGGATCCAGTCCTGGGTATAAATAGATCTTGGGAGAGACCTTTTATATAGACATACATATTTATTATGTCCCGCTGAAGCCATCTTTTCTCCTAACCCTAATCTTGCTAATCTTTCTGGGTACTGTAGTCCACCCAGTCCTTTTATTATTTTTGTTGCCCGCCTTTGTACCTGTTCAAGCTCTACAATGTCTTTCCTGTGCACTGGTGCCCAAAACTGTCCACAATATTCCATGTGTGGTCTAACCAGTGACTTGTATAATGGGATAATAATGTTCTCATCATTTGCATCTATGCCCCTTTTAATGCACCCCATGATCCTATTTGCCTTGGCAGCTGCTGCCTGACACTGGCTGCTACAATTAAGTTTACTGTCCACCAGGATTCCCAAGTCCTTCTCCATGTTGTTTCCAGAATTTGCCCATTTAAAAAATGATCATGGCCTGGATTTTCCCTTCCCATGTGCATAACCTTGTATTTATGTGGGTACATTTGTCTTCACAGCTCAGACAAAGTTAAACCTCTTCCTGTTTTGTACATGTCTCAGAATGGCAGATATCTGACCTACGTCTGCAGAACTTCTCACCAACGAATGTTTAATCACCACAACAGTTAACTTTATTGGTAACACAAAGGCAAGAATACAACGCTTTTTGAGGAATTAGTTCCCCTTCATCAGGTTTCCTTGATCGTTTTGTATGTATTAATTCAGTACAATGTGCATTTCTTTACATTGTTTTTAGTATACTATCTTTTCTAATTATAGTAGTAGAAATCTAAGTAAAAGTTTCACAAAGGGAATTTGCGCCATCTAGTGTCATATAGAATTACAGCAACATTGCAACTTCAAATACATTGATTTAAGAGATAAATCTGACTCCAGGGTTTGTCAATCTAAGTCGTATTTATTGGGTGGGAGGAAACTTGCTTGACTTTTGGATGAGGGATGAACCTTCACTCCACCTAATACAGCCCAGAGTACCATAACTTAAACTCTGGAGTAAATGGACAAAACTCATTATTTTGGTGTCAAAATTGTAACAGCTTTATTAAAACCACAGGAGTACAACAATTACAAAAAGAGTCAGGTGAAGTGCTCAGCCATTGTGTGATATTCCCAGCTGACTGCCATGCAGTACCTGTCCAGACAGCAATAAAGGGGCGGCACGCTCTGGCTGCCATTCTAGCAGAGCCAGTGCACCTTAGGGCACCAATGACCCTACTGAAGATCCTCACTCCTGTTCAACCACTAAGCCCGTCCCTGGATGACATGACCATTATGCTACCCTATAGGCTGGCCACATCCACAGCTCAGCCTCTTCACACTCTATACGAATAGACCCCCATAACTTGGCCTGCAACTTCCACCGGACTCCTCAACCGCAACATAAAAGCTGTGAGCTTATAAAATATGCCATGATATATACAGTAGGACACTTTTTATTTTTTGATATATTTTTATTTTTTTTTACAATTTTTGACCTATTACTTTAGTCCTAGGAACATATTACTTAGACAACTAGAAATGTCCAGGCAAAACTATGAAAAGCGTTCAAAATAGCAAATCCTGAACTCACAAAGAGACATCCTACAGCACTCAGGAGAGGAAAAACCTCTAGGGGACCATGGCCGGAGGATTGCCTTCCTTTGGGCTTAAAAGGTTAATGCCAACATGTAATTTATCAGTGTCATAATAAAATATAGAGACAGAGGCAATATTAACAGATACAATAATGCCAGCATCATTGTACAGGAAGTAGCTAAATACAAGCTTTAGAGAAATAGTTAAAGTAGGGGCGGGTGGGAGGTAAATGTTTCCTCCAGTTCTTCTGGTGAGATAAAGAGGAAGAGAGAGAGATAAGACAGGAAGTTATATCTAATCTTAGACCCGACCCTCCTCACAGTAACACACTGTGCACACACATACTCCTCCTCACAGTAACACACTGTGCACACACATACTCCTCCTCACAGTAACACACTATGCACACACATACTCATCCTCACAGTAACACACTGTGCACACACATACTACTTCCTCTTACAGCACAACTACCCATGCTTATATCTATACAACTATACAGACAGAAGCCAAGGAATATGTAGACATTATAGGTCCCCATCCCAAAGACTTGTCCCCTTTGCTCAACCCATTAAGCTCCAGGCCCGAAAAGGCTTTAAATACTAGCTAAATTTTTCAGTTTTTGCCTCCCTGTGTTTCAACAGTCATAGCTTCTTTTTTTCAGTGATGCAGTTGTATGAGGACTTGTTTTATGCGAGAGAAGTTTTTTTTTTTTTTGCGGGGGGCATAGTTTGAGTTTACATATAAATTACGGTGTAGCAACATGACATTAAAAAGCATTTTTCTGCATTTGTTCTCTTCATTATTTTTTACACCATTCACATTTCACACTAAATAACCTGTTAGATTATTTCAACAGGTGATTCCGGTCCCAATATGTGTAAGTTTTTTGTGTTTAATGTAGGCACAATAATTTTTTAATTAAATATATTTTTTTTATTATTTATCTTATTTTATTTTTTCCACACTTTTTAATTTTTTTTTACTTTTTTCCATCCCATTAAGAGACAACTATTGTACATTTTTTTTCACACTTAGTAATGTAGTAGCATACTCCTGTATACTCCTGTAAGCTAATGCATAACACTTAGGGTATGTTCACACGATGTACTCCGGCGCATACAGTACGCGCCGCAGTACATCGTGTGTTTCAGGAGCTCGCGATAATACGCAGCCCGCCGGCCCCATTGACATTCATTACTCGCGGCACGTATTCACCCCAAGTAATTGACATGTCACTTATCTCTCCACGCGCACAATACAATCGTATTGTACGAGCGGGGAGAGGAGGCGTAATCCATAGTCTATGAGAACTATGAATTACCGTAATTTCGGGGCGCATCTCGCCCATAGTAGAGCGCAAATACGCGGCGAAATGCACGCCGAAATTACCCCATGTGAACAGAGCCTTAGGGCAACATGTCCGAAAATTGGCGTCACCGCGGCACTTTTTAGGTGCATTTAATCAGTGTAAAGTGCGCCAGAAAGTACGATCCTCTCAAAAATCTGGCATCTGATATACTGTACCTTGCATAGCAAACTTAAATCGCCTAAAAAGGCGCATAGTGTATCAATACTAGTGTATGTAATGTGCCTATCAAGGCGCATTGCATTACGAAGGCGCATAACATATCATTACTAGTGTATGTAATGCGCCTCTATAGGTGCATTGTGTTATGGAGGCGCACAGCGTATCATTGCTACTATACGTAATGCGTCTTTTAAGGCGCATTACAATGTGTCGTGCCCGGCGTATAATGCGCCTAGTTTTGGTATATTACAGTTCATCTACTTCAAGAATATGGCGTAAGTAGTAATTTTGGCACGAAATAGACCAAAATAATGCCGCTTGCATATTGGGACATGTCGCCCTATGTGTCAGTATGACAAAGGCTGCTATCAGGACAACACACAGTGTGTCCTGACAGCAGGCTTACTCTGCAGACAGGCCTGGGGCTACACTATGTGGTGGTTTTTTATGGATGTTTCGCTGTTTACATATAGGTAACATCTGTGGTACAGATGGTGGCAGAGCCTTTTCCTTGGTGCTGAGTACTTGGGCTGCAAACAAGTTATTGTGCCTTGGCCAGGGTTTTGAGATACAGGGCTAGATCAGCAAAGTAAACCTCAGCCCTGTTTAACACCTTGCTAAACTATGGCATATGGGTATGTCATTGGGCCGGTAAGAAAGTATAGGACACCTGCTGCTAACAGCAGGAAATGGAGCCGGCTCTGATCCCTGGTGTTTAACCCTTTAAACATCATAGCAACCACGGCTGTGGTGAGTAAATGAACTAGATTGTAGGTTGCTGAGAGGTTGCTATGGTAGCTAGAATCCTAATGAAGACTTCCATAGCCACCATATTAGTGCTCCTATTACTTCCTGCCTCAGACAGGAAGTGATAGAGGCGCCATCTTGGTACGCCCTTTTGTATTGTCTATATAATGCAGAAGGGTGTACAAAGTGATCAAGAACCCTAAGGGGAATACAATTAGAAATGTAAAAATATAAAAAAAAGTTTTAAAATAAAATAAAAAATATTAAGTTTATAAATCTGAAGCTTTGAGCATTAATCTCCCTCCTGCAGATCTTAGACTGCTTAAATCCTCCTACCCGTTCACATGGCCACAAGCTGGTCTCACCTATTTAGGTATTAAAATCCCCAGTGACCTTTCTAAACTTTTTGTATCCAACTTTGACACGCTTCTTCAAAAAATTTCCTCTGACCTGGAGGGTTGGAGTAAGAGAGAATTCTCATGAAAATTCTGCCCCGTCTCCTGTATCTAGTCCAAGCCATCCCGGTTTACATCCCTAACTCTTTTTGGCTGCGGGTTCAGCGCATCTTTACGGCCTTTATCTGGCCGTTGGAGCGGCCTGGGCTAGCTTATTCTACCTTAGTTAGGCATAAAAATGTAGGGGGCTTAGGTTTGCCAGATTGCAAAAAATATTACTTGGTTGCTGCATACTCTCATGTCCTCGACCTGGTGTGCCCTGGAGGTGATAGACTATGGGTTCGGCTGGCGGGCGTGATCTGCCCTCTGTCCTCTGCGGCGCTGCCCTGGATCTGGACCAGTTCCTTAGGGAATAAATATGCCACATCCTTTACTACCCGTCATACCCTTACTACGATTGTGACCTATAAACTTTCCTACAACCTGATTGATAGGTCTGGGCCCCTGCTTCCCATAACCGATAACCTTGCGTTCCCTCCCGGCCTGAAGTTACCCCTCTTTTTAGGTGGTTCTAAAATTAAACCGTTGCGACTACACAACTTTGTACTTGGATCTGATATTATTCCACTCCATTCTCTTCCTACGGAAGTGTCCACTAATCCCTCTTCTTTCTTTCAATGCGCCCAGCTGCGACATTTCTTCAATTCTATAAAACATGTAGTCGACTTTAAAGGGGTTTTGCCACAATGTCATTTCATACCTCCTGCATCCAGCTCTTCAGCTCTGTGTGCTCAGAAGGGGGCATGTGTGATTTGTTTGAATTGCATCTCATGTGACCCAGCAGGATGACATCACCATGCCTTTCCTCTCTGTAGTCAAAGAAAGGTCTGTTTATGTAAAGCATTGTGAGTAGCTGAGAGGTAAAGTTTTTGCCTCCAGGCACAAGGATCCTAGGTTCAAATCACTGCAGGAACCAACCCGTGGATTTTTTTTCACTTTATCAATCAAA